>JAKFGQ010000162.1:0-22500 GCA_021498475.1 Saguinus midas | reverse complement strand
GATGTCCAGAAAACCATCACCCTCCTCTCTACCCTGAGGTGATTTACAGCCCACCAAAATCTCTGAACACTTTCATCTCGTCTCTGCCGCTTATCCCCACTCCCAAAGCTCTCAAGGTAGTTTAGTAAGTATAAAAATGTCTTGCCTCTTTTCTTTCGGGGCCACGGGTTGGAGAGACGTGAGTCCTCCGTGGTCGCCGGCAATAAACCCTGCAATTTGGCATACTTTTGTCTTGGTGTTGATTTTCTGTGCTCGGTTCGATACAACATTTTGGAGGTTCCACGAGATCTTTTATTTTCAGCACCAGACAAAAGCCATTTCAGAGCCTCGCCGGCGGCCGCCTCCCTCCTCGGGAGCCTCTAGGTGGCAGCCTTCTGGTAGCTGGCATAGTGGGTGGCAGCCTTCTGGTAGCTGGCATAGTGGGTGGCAGCCTTCTGGTAGCTGGCATAGTGGGTGGCAGCCTTCTGGTAGCTGGCATAGTGGGTGGCAGCCTTCTGGTAGCTGGCATAGTGGGTGGCAGCCTTCTGGTAGCTGGCATAGTGGGTGGCAGCCTTCTGGTAGCTGGCATAGTGGGTGGCAGCCTTCTGGTAGCTGGCATAGTGGGTGGCAGCCTTCTGGTAGCTGGCATAGTGGGTGGCAGCCTTCTGGTAGCTGGCATAGTGGGTGGCAGCCTTCTGGTAGCTGGCATAGTGGGTGGCAGCCTTCTGGTAGCTGGCATAGTGGGTGGCAGCCTTCTGGTAGCTGGCATAGTGGGTGGCAGCCTTCTGGTAGCTGGCATAGTGGGTGGCAGCCTTCTGGTAGCTGGCATAGTGGGTGGCAGCCTTCTGGTAGCTGGCATAGTGGGTGGCAGCCTTCTGGTAGCTGGCATAGTGGGTGGCAGCCTTCTGGTAGCTGGCATAGTGGGTGGCAGCCTTCTGGTAGCTGGCATAGTGGGTGGCAGCCTTCTGGTAGCTGGCATAGTGGGTGGCAGCCTTCTGGTAGCTGGCATAGTGGGTGGCAGCCTTCTGGTAGCTGGCATAGTGGGTGGCAGCCTTCTGGTAGCTGGCATAGTGGGTGGCAGCCTTCTGGTAGCTGGCATAGTGGGTGGCAGCCTTCTGGTAGCTGGCATAGTGGGTGGCAGCCTTCTGGTAGCTGGCATAGTGGGTGGCAGCCTTCTGGTAGCTGGCATAGTGGGTGGCAGCCTTCTGGTAGCTGGCATAGTGGGTGGCAGCCTTCTGGTAGCTGGCATAGTGGGTGGCAGCCTTCTGGTAGCTGGCATAGTGGGTGGCAGCCTTCTGGTAGCTGGCATAGTGGGTGGCAGCCTTCTGGTAGCTGGCATAGTGGGTGGCAGCCTTCTGGTAGCTGGCATAGTGGGTGGCAGCCTTCTGGTAGCTGGCATAGTGGGTGGCAGCCTTCTGGTAGCTGGCATAGTGGGTGGCAGCCTTCTGGTAGCTGGCATAGTGGGTGGCAGCCTTCTGGTAGCTGGCATAGTGGGTGGCAGCCTTCTGGTAGCTGGCATAGTGGGTGGCAGCCTTCTGGTAGCTGGCATAGTGGGTGGCAGCCTTCTGGTAGCTGGCATAGTGGGTGGCAGCCTTCTGGTAGCTGGCATAGTGGGTGGCAGCCTTCTGGTAGCTGGCATAGTGGGTGGCAGCCTTCTGGTAGCTGGCATAGTGGGTGGCAGCCTTCTGGTAGCTGGCATAGTGGGTGGCAGCCTTCTGGTAGCTGGCATAATGGACGTCAGCGTTCGATTGTTTTCCGTAGCCTCTGTGTGAGTGAGAGAGTGTGTGTGTATTTATGTAGTCCCACGGCTGAAAGCTACGGGCTTGAGTGAGCCTCCACCCGCGGTTCCACGGGGCGTCATAAGGCATAACGGTGATTCACCTCAGAGCTGTCCTACTCGGACTTCCATCCTGAGGTGACCAGGCCCGGGGTTATCTGGGTACACCTTAGCCAAGACGCACCTGAAAGACCCTTCGGGCGTGGCCGGGCAGGCAACTGAGTGGTCTCCTCTGGGAGGCTCCCATCCTTTGTTCGTCACTCTTTTATGTGGTCCTGTCTCGTCTGTAGATTTGTTAGTTTTATTAGACTCCTGCTAGCAGACATACACTGGTTCAGACCATCTTCCCTTGAGGTAGGAGATATTTTACAGTGGTTGACGAACCACTGGATGCAGGGAACTTTCATTGATTATACCCCGGCAGAGATTACTCTCTTCTCCTTTTTTCTCATGTTTTTCTTCTATCACTGAGGCCTCATTCTTCTTCTTCCGCCATGTGGCAAATAGTCTTAACTAGAGTTGTTTTAATTCTCTTCCTTGTTATGATTATTGTGGCCTGTAAATTCTCCCAGCCACCTCCACCAGGAAAGGAATATTTTTGCCCGTGCTGGGTCTGAGTCCATGTTGGGAAGGCAGTTGTGCCTTCGGCACCTCGGAAATACTTGCTTTGAGGTTGTAGGAAACAAAGTCCTAGATCAGGGTCTATGAGTGCTTTTTGCCAAGCTAAAATGGAAAACTAGTGACTGCCTATTCTGTCAGAAAAGTGTCCCATGTTATGGGCAGTGCCCAGTAGTGTATCACAGGGAGGCCCTACTAAAACCTGCTTTTGAGAGGGCAAAATTTGAATTAGAGACTTTCCAAAATTGGCTATACCACCACAGAAAGAGAAAGACACAAGTAGTAAGCAAAAGTGCGGAAGAAAGGAAATAAGGAAAGAGAGAGGAGAGAGGAAATAGCGAAAGAGAAAGTAGGAGAGAGGAGAGAAAAAGCAAGAGAGAGAGAGAGTAAGAGAAAAGAGAGAAGAAAGTAGGAGAGAGGAGAGAAAAAGCAAGAGAGAGAAAAGAAATAGAGAGAGAAGAGACAAAAAAATAATAATAAAAAAGAGAGACAGGAATTAAATGCTTTTTAGGGTCCCGGTGTCAAGGTGACCAAAAGCTGCAGGGGCGGGGAACTCGCAGCCGGCCCAGCGGCTTGGAGCTCAGTTTTAAACTGACACAAAAAGCATTTTTTTTTCCCCTCTCTGCCGGCTGCCAGCCCCACCCGGCTTTCAGGCAGGCCACACTGCCTCAGAGTGTAGCATTTACATCTAAAAACTGGCTTTAAGAACAGCTCTCTAACTCTTTGTAGTGCAAATTATTTATTAGCACAGTAATTAAGGTAGGGAGGGGAGCAGGCAGCAAGATTGGTAGTTCAAGTCCTCAACAAAGCCAGTTTTAAACTAGTAAAAATCTCTTAAGGAAAAATTTAAAACTGAAAGGAAACGACCAAATGGGCTCGTCACAGTCCCGACCATGCACCCCTCTCCGATGCATGACGGAAAACTTCAAATTAGGGTTCTCTGGCCAGTATGGTGTTAAGCTAACCCCAAAAAGGCTTCGGACCCTCTGTGAGCTGGAGTGGCCAGCTTTTAGGGTAGGCTGGCCAGATACGGGGACATATGACCCCAAGATAACTCAGGCAGTCTGGAACATAGTGTCAGGATCCCCAGGCCACCCTGATCAATTTCCATACATCAATCAATGGCGGAGCCTGAACTAGCACCCCCCTCCTTGGCTTGAAAAATGTATAACGTGTGCTGGACTTCAGGTTATACTAGCAGGCCCAAAGGAGGGCCCCTTAGCGCCGGCTGTTCTTCCAAGCCCTGCGGAGAACCAAGAGTTGCCTCCACCATATTCTCAGCCCTGTACTAATGATCAGCCCTTATCTCCTCTCCACAATCAAAGCAGGGGCCCACACCCACCAGTGGTCCTTCCTTTCCAAGAGGCTCCCCCAACAGGATAAAACAATTGGGGTTGCCCATTCTTTGTTCACTTCTTGTCAGGTGACTTATATAACTAGAAAGTGATAGAAATTAAGGAGAGGGCCCAAACACCAAGTGCTGGCACAAGCTTTATTAAGAGCAAGGAAAAATCTGCTGGGCTTCACCCAAAACTGACATGCAGCACCTGTGGTATAGCAAAAAGAATTTTTATGGCCTGCAAGCCAGCAGATGCCTCCAGTGTAAAGGGCTGGGCAGGAGGGGAGGGGCTCGGGAAGTGCTAAGTTTAATAATTCCTAGGAGGTCTGGGAACTGCTAACAGGGCAAGAGGGGGAGGGTTAGAAACCTGCTGAGATGGGAAAGGGTCGTGCTGGGAGGCTGAAGATTGCAAGACGGTAGCAAGGTTTTACAATAGAGTAAGTTCTGTCAAAAAGCTCAACATCCCCCATTTTCTGAGAATCCCCAGGCTTTGACAGGGCTCTTAAAATCTGTACTGCAGACTTACCGCCCCACTTAGAATAACTGCCAACAATTATTACTGAATTTGTTCACCACAGAGGAGAGGAGTAGAATTAGACAAAAAGCCCATAAAGCAATACTTGGGACAGGGGGAAGGTCTGTACAAGACCGCCAGGAACAAATTAGTAAAAATGTTCCCTTCCACTAGGCCCCAATGGGACCCAAACACCACAGTGGGCATGCAGGCTTTGAACAATTTTCACCGGTACTTGTTAGAGGGGTTTAGGGAAGTGGCCCGTAAGCCCACTAACCACTCCATGGCAGGGACTGTAAGAATCGGCAGGCCACAAATCTGGCTTTTATGTCCCAGTCTGCCTCAAACATCAAAGGAAAGTTGCAAAATTAAAAGCGTTCCAGGGAATAAATTTAGCTCAGTTGTTAGAGATTACCCAAAAAGTTTTAACAATAGGAACACCTTAGAGGCCAAGCAAGATAAGAGAATTACTAAAGCAGTGATAACAGCACTCCAGGAAACCCGAGTTAACTCACAGCGACCAGAAATCCAGCAGAGAGGCTGCTGCAAGGTTTTAAGAATTACGCTGAGCCAAGGCCTTGCTGATTTCAGAGCTGAGTTCCCAGAATGCACCCTGCTCCAATATGTGGATAACTTACTCTTAGCCACAAAAACCCAAGAAGACTGTAAAGAGACCACCCAGTCATTACTAAGGACCCTATAGATTTTAAGGTACCGGGTTCAGCTAAAAGGCCCAACTCTGCCAGCAGAGAGTTACTTACTGGGACTAGGTTAATAGAGAAAGGCAACCGGGCACTGGCACCCAGTCGAATCCAAGCCGTGCTGCAAATACCCACCCCCACCACGAAGCGCCAAGTTCGAGAATTCCTTGGGGCAGTAGGATACTGCAGACTATGGATTTTGGGATTTGCTGAAATAGCCAAGCCCCTGTATGCCTGCGCTGGAGGAAATCAGCCCTTGGCATGGACAGAGGTAGAGCAACAAGCTTTTGACAAGCTTAAGACTGCCCTGACTGCGGCCCCAGCCTTGGCCTTGCCAGATATCTCTAAACCTTTCCAGTTGTTTGTGCATGAAAGACAGGGAGTTGCTAAGGGGTGCTCACCCAAACTCTGGGACCCTAATCCCAGCCAGTCGCCTACCTCTCAAAAAACTTGACCCGTAGCCTCCGGATGGCCAGCTTGCCTAAGGCGGTGGCGGCCACAGCCTTATTAGTTAAGGAGGCAGACAAGCTGACTTTGGGCAGGAGTTAAACTTAGTAACTCCCACGCAGTGGAGTCGCTACTCCATGGAGCCCCAGAAAATGGATGTTAAACGCCGACATTGCTACCTGACAGCGAGCCAGAGGAGCCTTACATGATTGCCAACAGACAATAGATGTCCTCCACGCTGCGCGACCGGATCTCACCGACATCCCCCTGCAGAACCCAGAAGAGGTATTGTATACAGATGGAAGCAGCTTTATGGTCAATGGAGTAAGGTATGCCGGGGCAGCTGTGGTCACCTTAGAGCAAGTTATCTGGGCCCAGGCTCTCCCACGTGGGACTTCAGCCCAGAAGGCAGAACTCATAGCTTTGATAAAAGCCTTGGACTGGGCAGAGGGAAAAACTGTCAATATCTACACAAATAGTCAATATGCCTTTTCTACAGCCCATGTACATGGAGCCATTTATAAAGAAAGAGGGCTGCTTACCTCAGAAGGAAAAATCATCAAAAACAAAGAGGAAATCCTAGCCCTGCTAGAAGCCATATGGAAGCCTAAGGCAGTGGCATTAATACACTGCAAAAGACACCAGAAGGGAGATTCACCAGAGGCAAGGGGAAATAGGGCGGCTGACCTACAAGCCAGACAGGCAGCCTTGGGACCAGTAAAATCTCTGCCTCTCCTTGTGACTCTGCCAGACCCAACCCTGCCTCCTACCCCAACGTACCTGCCTGAGGAAGAAAACTTTGCTAAAGAACAGGGGGGACGACAAGATTCCACAAGATAGTGGATTCTACTAGACATAAGGATTGTGCTCCCCGAGGCTCTAGGGAGGGCTCTAGTTAAGGACATACACCAGGCCATTCACTTAGGACAAACAAAGCTCACTGAGCTGTTAAGGGTCAGATACTACATTCCACATTTACATGAGATTGTTAGGGAAACTACCATTCATTGTAATGTAAGCCACAGCGTAAATACTAGTCCAACTAGGAAGTAGATTTTACTGAAATAAAGCCCCCAGCTTGCGGCTATAGATACCTCCTTGTGTTCATAGACACTTTTTCTGGATAGGTTAAGGCTTTTCCTACTAGGTCAGAAACTGCACTGGTAGTAGCAAAGAGACTGTTATAAGACCTGGTTCCTCGGTTTGGCTTGCCCCTGACACTGGGATACTTATTGCCCCCAGAGTTCAGGGCAGGTTGAAAGGATGAACCGGACCATAGAGGAAACTTTAACAAAATTTATCCTAGAGACCGGTGAAAACTGGGTCAACCTGCTTCCTTTTGCTCTCCTCCGTACCCGATGTACTCCCTATAAGAAAGGCTTTACTCCTTTTGAAATTATGTTTGGGAGGCCCCCTCCTTTACTCCCCAAACTTGCAGACACCATACATGCGAAATCCATAACCATACACTCCTTAAGTCCTTGCAGGCACTCCAGTCTGTTCAGTCCCAGGTGCACCTCTCATCAGGGAGCTCAACCTACCTCAGGGGACCTCACTGACCAGCCGTTACACCCCTTCCAGCCGGGGGACGAAGTCCTGATAAAGAGATTCACCACCTCAGGCCTGACTCCTCGATGGAAGGGACCCTACACTGTGATTCTGGTCACCCCCACGGCTGTCAAGGTGGACGGACTAACTGCCTGGATTCACCACTCACATGTCAAGACTGCCCCCCCGGATGCAAGATGGAGAGTGACCTCGGCTTCAGCAGACCACCTAAAGCTAAGACTTTCGCGCTCCTCACAGTAACCTTCCTTGCCCCCCTGATTCCTGGTGTAGCCCTTCGGAGGGGACCCCCCTTGACGCCCACCTATTACCGATGGATCCTTACTGAAGGGGCCACTGGTGGATATGTTAGTTCAAAACTGAAAGGATCCACCCTTGTCAATGTAACCCTAGAATACGTTCCCAGAGACCCCATAACCTTCTCCTAGATCTCTGCACTCTCTGTGAGAGCCTAGATGCAAATACTATAAGACAAATAAAGATAAAAGATGAAATGCAGTAAGCAAAAGAGATAGCATGTAGGAATGAAAAATAGGCACAAAATAGAATTAGACTTGTTGTTCTTGAGGGAAGAGGGACTGTCGCTGGCCGTGAGCAATGTTGCTTCTATGCAAATAACTCTGAAATTATCCGAGACAACCTTGCTCGTTAGGAAAACTTAGAAACAAGGAAACGCCTCAGAGAGGCCTCAGGGAAATTGGTACCAAAACTGTTCTCTTGGTCCCTTGGCTGACATCCCTGCTCACTGGATTAGCAGGACCCTTGCTGTTAGTGGTTCTAGTGTTAACATTTGGACCATGCCTTTAAACATGCTCAACAAATTTATCCAAGAAAGAATAGATTCGATAAAATTAATGGTTCTAAGATCTAACTATGCGCCCCTGTGTCAAGGAGAGGACACTTATTAAAGATTTAATACATGTTATAAGAACAGGGGGAATGTGATATAGCGGCCTAGAGTTAGATCCTGTACAATGTCATTTTGTAAAGAACAAAACTGTTTCCATTCTCCTCACAATGACTGCTAACCTTGGTTTCTGTAAACTGCTAATTTACTTTGCAAAAAGTAAAGCTGCATGCCTTCTCTTATCCGTAACTATCAGAATTGCTAGCTTTGATCCTCAGTAATCACCAGAAGAAGCACCCCGAATAATTCCATTCTGAAGCCAAGTAACCCCTACCCAGCAAATTGTTATCTCAAGTTCTGTAAATCTCTTAAAGTGTCAAACACACCCCCAGCCATCTGGATGTCCAGAAAACCATCACCCACCTCTCTACCCTGAGGTGATTTACAGCCCACCAAAATCTCTGAACACTTTCATCTCGTCTCTGCCGCTTATCCCCACTCCCAAAGCTCTCAAGGTAGTTTAGTAAGTATAAAATGTCTTGCTCTCTTCTTTCGGGGCCACGGGTTGGAGACGTGAGTCCTCCGTGGTCGCCGCAATAAACCCTGCAATTTGGCATACTTTTGTCTTGGTGTTGATTTTCTGTGCTCGGTTCGATACAACAGTTGTAAATGTGTTGTGTTGCCTCCGATGCTCTGTTCTGTTCCATTGGTCTATATCTCTGTTTTGGTACCAGTACCATGCTGTTTTGATTACTGTAGCCTTGTAGTATAGTTTGAAGTCTGGTAGTGTGATGCCTCCCGCTGTGTTCTTTTTGCTTAAATTGACTTGGCTATGCGGGCTCTTTTGGTTCCATATGAAATTCATGGTGGTTTTCCAGTTCTGTGAAGAAATTCAATGGTAGTTTGATGGGGATAGCATTGATTGTGTAAATTACTTTGGGCAGTATAGCCATTTTCGATATTGATTCTTCTAACCACGAACATGGAATGTTTCTCCATCTGTTTGTGTCCTCTCTTATTTCGTTGAGCAGTTGTTTGTAGTTTTCCTTAAAGAGGTCCCTTACATTCCTAGTGAGTTGTATTCCTAGGTATTTTATTTTCTTTGTAGCAATTGTGAATGGCAGTTCGTTCTTGATTTGGTTCTCTTTAAGTCTGTTATTGGTGTATAGGAATGCTTGTGATTTTTGAACATTGATTTTATATCCTGAGACTTTGCTGAAGTTGCTTATCAGTTGCAGGAGCTTTTGGGCTGAGGTGATGGGGTCTTCTAGGTATACTATCATGTCGTCTGCAAATAGAGACAATTTGGCTTCCACCTTTCCTATTTGAATACCCTTTATTTCTTTTCTTGCCTGATTGCTCTGGCTAGAACTTCCAGTACTATGTTGAATAGAAGTGGTGAGAGAGGGCATCCTTGTCTAGTGCTGATTTCAAAGGGAATGCTTCCAGTTTTGCCCATTAAGTATGATATTGGCTGTTGGTTTGTCATAAATAGCTTTTATTACTTTGAGATATGTTCCATCAATACCAAGTTTATTGAGGGTTTTTAGCATAAAGGGCTGTTGAATTTTGTCAAATGCCTTCTCTGCATCAATTGAGATAATCATGTGGTTTTGTTTTGCTTCTGTTTATGTGGTGAATTACATTTATAGACTTGCGTATGTTGAACCAGCCTTGCATCCCAGGATGAATCCTACTTGATCATGATGGATAAGTTTTTAATGTGCTGTTGCAATCGGTTTGCCAGTATTTTATTGAAGATTTTGCATCTATGTTCATCATGGATATTGGCCTGAAGTTTTCTTTTCTTGTTGAGTCTCTGCCAGGTTTTGGTATCAGGATGATGTTGGTCTCATAAAATGATTTGGGAAGGGTTCCCTCTTTTGGATTATTTGGAATAGTTTCAGAAGGAATGGTACCAGATCCTCTTTGTGTGTCTGGTAGAATTCAGCTGTGAACCCATCTGGACCTGGGCTTTTTTTGTGGTAGGCTCTTAATTGCTGCCTCAACTTCAGACCTTGTTATTGGTCTATTCATAGTTTTGCTTCCTCCTGGTTTAGGCTTGGGAGGACACAGGCGTCAGGAATTTATCCATTTCTTCCTGATTTACTAGTTTATGTGCATAGAGTTGTTTGTAGTATTCTCTGATGATGGTTTGAATTTCTGTGGAATCTGTGGTGATTTCCCTTTATCGTTTTTTGCATCTATTTGGTTGTTCTCTCTTCTTTTTATCAGTCTGGCTAGTGGTCTGTCTATTTTGTTGATCTTTTGAAAAACCAGCTCTTAGATTTATTGATTTTTGAAGGGTTTTCTTGTCTCTATCTCCTTCAGTTCTGCTCTGATCTTAGTTATTTCTTGTCTTGCTAGGTTTTGAGCTTTTTGATCTTGCTCCTCTAGCTCTTTCAATTTTGACGATAGGGTGTCAATTTTGGATCTCTCCACTCTTCTCATGTGGGCACTTATTGCTATATATTTTCCTCTACAGACTGCTTTAAATGTGTCCCAGAGATTCTGGTACGTTGTGTCTTCATTCTCGTTGGTTTCAAAGAACTTCTTTATTTCTGCCTTCATTTCATTGTTTATCCAATCAACATTCAAGAGCCAGTTGTTCAGTTTCCATGAAGCTGTGCGGTTCTGAGTTATTTTCTGAATTCTGAGTTCCAACTTGATTGCACTATGGTCTGAGAGACTGTTTGTTATGATTTCCGTTGTTTTGCATTTGCTGAGGTGCTTTACTTCCAATTATGTGGTCAATTTTGGAGTAGGTGTGATGTGGTGCTGAGAAGAATGTATATTCTGTGGATTTGGGGTGGAGAGTTCTGTAAATGTCTATCAGGTTTGCTTGTTCAGGTCTGAGTTCAAGTCCTGGATATCCTTGTTAATTTTCTGTCTGGTTGATCTGTCTGCTATTGACAGTGGAGTGTTAAAGTCTCCCACTATTATTGTGTGGGAGTCTAAGTCTCTTTGTAAGTCATTAAGAACTTGCCTTATATATCTGGGTGCTCCTACATTGGGTCCATATATATTTAGAATCGTTATCTCTTCTTGTTGTATCGATCCTTTTACCATTATGTAATGACCTTCTTTGTCCCTTTTGATCTTTGTTGCTTTAAAGTCTATTTTATCAGAGATGAGAATTGCAACTCCTGCTTTTTGCTCTCCATTTGCTTGGTAAATCTTCCTCCATCCTTTATTTTGAGCCTTTGTGTATCTTTGCATGTGAGGTGGGTTTCCTGGATACAACACACCGATGGGTTTTGGTTTTTTATCAATTTGCCAGTCTGTGTCTTTTGATTGGTGCATTTAGCCCATTTACATTCAGGGTTAATATTGTTATGTGTGAATTTGATACTGCCATTTTGATGCTAGCTGGCTGTTTTGCCCGTTGGTTCATGTACATTCTTCATTTTGTTGATGGTCTTTAGCATTTGGTATGCTTTTAGGATGGCTGGAACTGGTTGTTTCTTTCTATGTGTAGTGCCTCTTTCAGGAGCTCTTGTAAAGCAGGCCTAGTGGTGACGAAATCTCTGAGTACTTGCTTGTTCGTGAAGGATTTTATTTTTCCTTCACTTATGAAGCTCAGTTTGGCTGGATATGAAATTCTGGGTTGAAAGCTCTTTTCTTTAAGGATGTTGAATATTGGCCCCACTCTCTTCTGGCTTGTAGAGTCTCTGCCGAGAGATCTGCTGTGAGTCTGATGGGCTTCCCTTTGTGGGTGACCTGACCTTTCTCTCTGGCTGCCCTTAGTATTTTCTCCTTCGTTTCAACCCTGGTGAATCTGGCGATTATGTGCCTTGGGGTTGCTCTTCTTGCAGAGTATCTTTGTGGTGTTCTCTGTATTTCCTGGAGTTGAGTATTGACCTGTCTTGCTAGGTTGGGGAAATTTTCCTGGATAATATCCTGAAGAGTGTTTTCCAGCTTGGATTCATTCTCTTATCACATTCTGGTACACCTATCAAACGTAGGTTGGGTCTCTTCACATAGTCCCACATTTCTTGGAGATTTTGTTCATTCCTTTTTGCTTTTTTCTTTAATCTTGGTTTCTCGTTTTATTTCATTGAGTTGATCTTCAACTTCTGATATTCTTTCTTCTGCTTGGTCAATTACTGTTGAAACTTGTGCATGCTTAGAAGTTCTCGTGTTGTGTTTTCAGCTCCTTCAATTCATTCATATTCCTCTCTAAGTTGTCCATTCTTTATCAATTCCTCGAATCTTTTTCAAATCTTTTTCTAGGTTCTTAGTTTCTTTGCACTGGTTTAGAACATGTTCCTTTAGCTCACTGAAGTTTCTCATTATCCACTTTCTGAAGTCTGATTCCGTCATTTCGTCACATTCATTCTCCGTCCAGCTTTGTTCCCTTGCTGGTGAGGAGTTTTGGTCCTTTTGGAGGTGAGGTGTTTTGGTTTGGTGTTTTCCTCCTTTTTGCTGGTTTCTTCCCATCTTTATGGATTTATCCGCCTGTCGTCTTAGTATTGCTGATTTTTCAATTGGGTCTCTGTGTGGGCACTGAGATTGTTGATGATGAAGTATTTCTGTTACTTAGTTTTCCTCTAATGATCTATCCTCTCTGCTGTATGAGTGCTGAGGTCCACTCCAGGCCCTGCTTGTCTGGGGTATACCTGCAGCAGCTGCAGAACAATGAGGATGATACCAGTTTCTTCTTCTGCTGCCCTTGTTCCAGAATGATGCCAGCCAAATGTCAGTCTGATTAGTCCTTTTCTGGGGTGACTCCTTGGATATACAGGGTCAGGAGCTGCTTGAGGAGACAGTCTGTGCTTTATAGGAGCTCAGTGCTGAGCTGTGAGCTCCGTTGTTCATTCAGGGTTGTTGGGAGGTTGTTTATGTCTGCTGCAATAGAACTCATAAAACACCACTTTTTCACCCTTAGATGCTCTGTCTCAGGGGTTGGGGCTTTCTTTATGAGTATCTGTTGCACTGTCCTGCCCCACTAGATGGCAGTCTATTCACTGTTGCCTGCCGGGCTCTGACCTGCTGCTGGTCCCCTGTTGCTGCTGGGCTCCCTTCTGCTGTGGGCGGAGTCTCTCTGTTATGGCAGGTTGCCTCAGCAGCGGCAGGCAGTCCTGGGCGGTACTTAAGTGGGGTGCACTTCGTCATCAATGGTGGGCGCCCCTCCTGACCGGGCTGCACCGTCCTAGATGGGCAGCAAAACTCTCAGCCCCAAGCGCCTCCAGTCGCCACCCTGCTTGTCCCGTGAGTGTGGGACCCGCCGAGCCCGATCACCCAGCTCCCTGCCTCAGAGTCCGTCCTCTCTCTCTCTCTTCCTCTCCCCAAGCTGAAGGTCGACTCTCACTCTGGCGCCCCAGTAGCCTGCCGATAGGGCACTGGGATCCGTGCGATCTCCGTGCCGCTGCCCACTACCCGGCTCAGATCACGCTTCCCAGGAAACTCCTGGTCTGGCTCATTGTCCAAGTCCCGTTCAATCAGATGGACATGCCAATCTGCCCTTCAAATCTCAGATTGCCGGTTTAACAGGGCACCCAGACCAGTGAGTTCGCGCCGGTCCGCTGCGGCGCCGGCGCGGCCGGGCGGCGGGGCAGCTGGTGCCGGCTGCTGGCGTCGTGTCTCTCCACACCTGGGACTTTCAACGCTCTGTGGGCATAAAGGAACATCCGAGAATGCGGCTAGGACTCACCCTCTGCGCCTTCACTGAGAGCTGCAATCCTGAGTCACCTCTCTGACGCCATCTTGCCTCCTCCCCTTTTTTTCTTGTCTCTATAGATGGGTGCATTTTGTTATATAAATCACAGGATCATTCTATTAATCCTGTTTTCAGATTAACTGCCTCAGTAAGTAGCTGATATGGCTAAGCCACTGTTCTAATTGTATCTTTTTGGTAGACAAAATTTTTCATAGTTGGTCTTTAAAAGAATCTGATATGATTGTACTCAGTAAAGTAATTTTTTACTACATCATCAGTATAGTCTAATAGAACAAGTAAAATGAAAACTCTTATTGGAAATTTACTATTGTTTCCTCTGTATATAAATTTGCTTGTGAAGAATTTTGTTCAACATTTGGACCTTTTAAAAGAAAATATATATCTCTGTGGTTTGTCAGTGGTGAACAGTGAAAATGTGAAATCAGTGGCACTTTAAATCATTGTTTCCCTTTCTTTTAACTCTAATTAGAATACAATTTTTGGTATGGAGTTATTTACAGAGGAACCTATCTGCTTTCATCCTCTTTGAATTTCAGCAGACATAGATTGTCTGTTTCCTCTTATATTCCAAGTTTGGTTGTAACATCACTGTGGGCCGTTACCAAATGATACTTATTTGTGATGTAAAGTGACGTTCAGGATTCTTTATGACAACAATTTTCAGAGACTTTCACCTGGAGTTAAACTTTCATACAGTGACATGAGTACCTGTATAATGAGTCAGGCAGTGCACTGACAAAGAATTGATGTCAGATTGTTATTCTGTGAATTGGGCTTATTCAGTAAAATGGTTAAACATCTTATTCAAGCCATGGTACAATCACTTTTACATGTAGAATTGAATATTATAACTTTAGATCTGAACACAGTTGTGTTAAAGTGATGGGTGTCCTTGTAGTTGAGACTCCTCAGTGTTACCACTCCTGGAACTTTACCAATCATGATCTATGAACATTTCTAAATTTTGTTTCAGTTTTATGTTTGCTTTTGGCAGGCTGGAGTGAGCTCATTCAGGGAGGCCTCAATCTGAGAAAATGGGAGTTCTGCTATACCTGAAGAAAGAGATTGCAGGTTTGTCCTCTTTACTTGGCTATGAGAGAGATTTTCTGAGATATTTAACAGGGGTTTGACTATTGGTTCTACTGTCATCTGCCTGCATGTTGATAATCTTATACTGTCTTGTTTGTACCCAGCAGAAATGTTGTTATTTAGATGGAGGATAGTACTGGACCTAAGTAAACAATGATTTTTCCTGTGTAAATTAGAAAGTATTCATTGGTGTTTTGTCATTTTTAAAATAGCTACTGGAAAACAATATCTGAATCTTCTTTTTGTCTGTTTATCATTATTGCACAAATATCTGGGTTTGAGGACTTATTCTTACTCTGAGGCTAGCCAGTAAAGTGCTGGAGATTATGTCAGCCTTTTCTGGTTCAAGATGTGTCTTCACTGTTCTTGATGGCACTCTGTGAAATCTTTATAAAGGCATAATATCATTTTGAGGAATTCCATGGTAATATGTCCTGGCTTTTTTCATTCAGGGCTGGTGTAGATTCAAGAATATATTTGAAACACATTCAGACATGTTGAAAAAGTTTGGAATAACAGATGTTTTTGCTCTATCTTCTGAAATGCTAACAACATGGGCATAAATTTTTGTGAGCCATGTTTGGAAGGAAGTTTCTTTTGAAAACAGGTTTATATAGTTACTATTTCTTTGAAAGTAATTTGTCAGAATTACTACTTTAATGATCAAATTTTTAACTCAGTTCATGATTCAATAGGATATTGTGGGATTTCTACCAGTGTTCATTTCTATTAGAAAATTTTCTTTTTTTTTTTTTTTTTTGAGGAACTTTTGCGTTGTCTCATTGGCTAAAAGCAAATGTCAAAATGAGTGCTCAATGATTCTCCTGACTTAAGAGTTGGGATTTCATGACTGCTCATTCAGTTGTTTCTCATAAACCAAGTGATTCTTTGCCAAGTTGAAGATGGTATTTAGGAAATTAGTGATCTTTGAAATGGAAAAAGTAGCCAATATGTCTGTTATAAAAAGTGGAGCTAGAAATCCCACGTGGATTTCTTCAAGTATCAGTTTCTTATTGTTATAGAACATTTTCATGTTTTAAGCTAAAAAATCTTAGAACATTGTCTGCCCATTCTTATTTGAACTGACTCATTAGATGGAAAGGTGAGCTGTTAAACATTTGAATTTTTAAATTAATTTTTTACAGCAAAATTTTACAATTTTTTTATAAACATGAATACATATTTCTTTTCTATAATTTTTATGATTGCAGCCTGATTCCATATAGCTCAATGACTGAAGAATCACATGTTATAAAGTACATAACTTGTGTCAGTTTGCTGAGAATGATGTTCTCCAGATTCATCCATGTCCTTACAAAGGACACAAACTCATCATTTTGATTGCTGCATAATATTCCATGGTGTATATGTGCCACATTTTCCCAGTCCAGTCTATCATCGATGGGCATTTGGGTTGGTTCCAGGTCTTTGCTATTGTAAACAGTGCTGCAATGAACATTCGTGTGCATGTGTCCTTATAGTAGAACGATTTATAGTCCTTTGGATATATACCCAGTAATGGGATTGCTGGGTCAAATGGAATTTCTATTTCTAGGTCCTTGAGGAATCGCCACACTGTCTTCCACAATGGTTGAACTAATTTACACTCCCACCAACAGTGTAAGAGTGTTCCTATTTCTCCACATCCTCTCCAGCATCTGCTGTCTCCAGATTTTTAATGATCGCCATTCTAACTGGCGTGAGATGGTATCTCAATGTGGTTTTGATTTGCATCTCTCTAATGACCAGTGATGATGAGCATTTTTCATGTGTTTGTTGGCCTCATGTATGTCTTCTTTTGTAAAGTGTCTGTTCATATCCTTTGCCCATTTTTGAATGGGCTTGTTTATTTTTCCTGTAAATCTGTTTGAGTTCTTTGTAAATTCTGGATATCAGCCCTTTGTCAGATGGGTAAACTGCAAAGATTTTTCCCATTCTGTTGGTGGCCGATTCACTCTAGTGACTGTTTCTTTTGCCGTGCAGAAGCTGTGGAGTTTGATTAGGTCCCATTTGTCTATTTTGGCTTTTGTTGCCAATGCTTTTGGTGTTTTGTTCATGAAGTCCTTGCCTACTCCTATGTCCTGAATGGTTTTGCCTAGATTTTCTTCTAGGGTTTTATGGTGTCAGGTCTTATGTTTAAGTCTTTAATCCATCTGGAGTTAATTTTAGTGTAAGGTGTCAGGAAGGGGTCCAGTTTCTGCTTTCTGCACATGGCTAACCAGTTTTCCCAACACCATTTATTAAACAGGGAATCCTTTCCCCATTGCTTGTTTTTGTCTGGTTTATCAAAGATTATATGGTTGTAGATATGTTGTGTTGCCTCCGATGCCTCTGTTCTGTTCCATTGGTCTATATCTCTGTTTTGGTACCAGTACCATGCTGTTTTGATTACTGTAGCCTTGTAGTATAGTTTGAAGTCTGGTAGTGTGATGCCTCCCGCTGTGTTCTTTTTGCTTAGAATTGACTTGGCTATGTGGGCTCTCTTTTGGTTCCATACTAAGTTCATGGTGGTTTTTTCCAGTGCTGTGAAGAAATTCAATGGTAGCTTGATGGGGATAGCATTGATTGTGTAAATTACTTTGGGCAGTATAGCCATTTTCACGATATTGATTCTTCCTAACCATGAACATGGAATGTTTCTCTATCTGTTTGTGTCCTCTCTTATTTTGTTGAGCAGTGGTTTGTAGTTTTTCTTGAAGAGGTCCCTTACGTTCCTTGTAAGGTGTATTCCTAGGTATTTTATTTTCTTTGTAGCAATTGTGAATGGCAGTTCGTTCTTGATTTGGTTCTCTTTAAGTCTGTTATTGGTGTATAGGAATGCTTGTGATTTTTGCACATTGATTTTATATCCTGAGACTTTCCTGAAGTTGCTTATCGGTTTCAGGAGTTTTTGGGCTGAGGTGATGGGGCCTTCTAGGTATACTATCATGTCGTCTGCAAATAGAGACAATTTGGCTTCCACTTTTCTTATCTTAATACCCTTTATTTTTTTTTCTTGCCTGATTGCTCTGGCTAGAACTTCCAGTACTATGTTGAATAGGAGTGGTGAGAGAGGGCATCTTTGTCTAGTGCTGGATTTCAAAGGGAATTCTTCCAGCTTTTGCCCATTAAGTATGATATTGGCTGTTGGTTTGTCATAAATAGCTTTTATTACTTTGAGATATGTTCCATCAATACCAAGTTTATTGAGGGTTTTAGCATAAAGGGCTGTTGAATTTTGTCAAATGCCTTCTCTGCATCAATTGAGATAATCATGTGGTTTTGTTTTGCTTCTGTTTATGTGGTGAATTACATTTATAGACTTGTATGTTGAACCAGCCTTGCATCCCGGGATGAATCCTACTTGATCATGATGGATAAGTTTTTAATGTGCTGTTGCAATCGGTTTGCCAGTATTTTATTGAAGATTTTGCATCTATGTTCATCATGGATATTGGCCTGAAGTTTTCTTTTCTTGTTGAGTCTCTGCCAGGTTTTGGTATCAGGATGATGTTGGTCTCATAAAATGATTTGGGAAGGTTCCCTCTTTTGGATTATTTGGAATAGTTTCAGAAGGAATGGTACCAGCTCCTCTTTGTGTGTCTGGTAGAATTCGGCTGTGAACCCATCTGGACCTGGGCTTTTTGTGTGGTAGGCTCTTAATTGCTGCCTCAACTTCAGACCTTGTTATTGGTCTATTCATAGTTTTGGCTTCCTCCTGGTTTAGGCTTGGGAGGACACAGGTGTCAGGAATTTATCCATTTCTTCCTGGTTTACTAGTTTATGTGCATAGAGTTGTTTGTAGTATTCTCTGATGATGGTTTGAATTTCTGTGGAATCTGTGGTGATTTCCTTTATCGTTTTTATTGCATCTATTTGGTTGTTCTCTCTCTTCTTTTTATCAGTCTGGCTAGTGGTCTGTCTATTTTGTTGATCTTTTCAAAACCAGCTCTTGGATTTATTGATTTTTGAAGGGTTTTTCTTGTCTCTATCTCCTTCAGTTCTGCTCTGATCTTAGTTATTTCTTGTCTTCTGCTAGGTTTTGAGCTTTTTGATCTTGCTCCTCTAGCTCTTTCAATTTTGATGATAGGGTGTCAATTTTGGATCTCTCCACTCTTCTCATGTGGGCACTTATTGCTATATATTTTCCTCTACAGACTGCTTTAAATGTGTCCCAGAGATTCTGGTATGTTGTGTCTTCATTCTCATTGGTTTGAAGAACTTCTTTATTTCTGCCTTCATTTCATTGTTTATCAATCAACATTCAAGAGCCAGTTGTTCAGTTTCCATGAAGCTGTGCGGTTCTGAGTTATTTTCTGAATTCTGAGTTCCAACTTGATTGCACTATGGTCTGAGAGACTGTTTGTTATGATTTCAGTTGTTTTGCATTTGCTGAGGTGCTTTACTTCCAATTATGTGGTCAATTTTGGAGTAGGTGTGATGTGGTGCTGAGAAGAATGTATATTCTGTGGATTTGGGTGGAGAGTTCTGTAAATGTCTATCAGGTTTGCTTGTTCCAGGTCTGAGTTCAAGTCCTGGATATCCTTGTTAATTTTCTGTCTGGTTGATCTGTCTGATATTGACAGTGGAGTGTTAAAGTCTCCCACTATTATTGTGTGGGAGTCTAAGTCTCTTTGTAAGTCATTAAGAACTTGCCTTATATATCTGGGTGCTCCTGTATTGGGTCCATATATATTTAGAATCGCTCTTCTTGTTGTATCGATCCTTTTACCATTATGTAATGACCTTCTTTGTCTCTTTTGATCTTTGTTGCTTTAAAGTCTATTTTATCAGAGATGAGAATTGCAACTCCTGCTTTTTTGCTCTCCATTTGCTTGGTAAATCTTCCTCCATCCCTTTATTTTGAGCCTTTGTGTATCTTTGCATGTGAGATGGGTTTCTGGATACAGCACACCGATGGGTTTTGGTTTTTATCCAATTTGCCAGTCTGTGTCTTTTGATTGGTGCATTTAGCCCATTTACATTTAGGGTTAATATTGTTATGTGTGAATTTGATACTGCCATTTTGATGCTAGCTGGCTGTTTTGCCCATTGGTTGATGTAGATTCTTCATTTTGTTGATGCTCTTTAGCATTTGGTATGTTTTTAGGATGGCTGGTACTGGTTGTTTCTTTCTATGTGTAGTGCCTCTTTCAGGAGCTCTTGTAAAGCAGGCCTAGTGGTGACAAAATCTCTGAGTACTTGCTTGTTGGCAAAAGGATTTTATTTTCCTTCACTTATGAAGCTCAGTTTGGCTGGATATGAAATTCTGGGTTGAAAGTTCTTTTCTTTAAGGATGTTGAATATTGGCCCCACTCTCTTCTGGCTTGTAGAGTCTGCCGAGAGATCTGCTGTGAGTCTGATGGGCTTCCTTTGTGGGTGACCTGACCTTTCTCTGGCTGCCCTTAGTATTTTCTCCTTCATTTCAACCCTGGTGAATCTGACGATTATGTGCCTTGGGGTTGCTCTTCTTGCAGAATATCTTTGTGGTGTTCTCTGTATTTCCTGGAGTTGAGTATTGACCTGCCTTGCTAGGTTGGGGAAATTTTCCTGGATAATATCCTGAAGAGTGTTTTCCAGCTTGGATTCATTCTTCATCACATTCTGGTACACCTATCAAACGTAGGTTGGGTCTCTTCACATAGTCCCACATTTCTTGGAGATTTTGTTCATTCCTTTTGTGCTTTTTTCTTTAATCTTGGTTTCTTTTATTTCATTGAGTTGATCTTCAACTTCTGATATTCTTTCTTCTGCTTGGTCAATTCGCTGTTGAAACTTGTGCATGCTTCACGAAGTTCTCGTTGTGTTTTCAGCTCCTTCAATTCATTCATATTCCTCTGTTGTCCATTCTGTTATCATTCCTCGAATCTTTTTCAAATCTTTTTCAAGGTTCTTAGTTTCTTTGCATTGATTTAGAACATGTTCTTTTAGCTCACTGAAGTTTCTCATTATCCACTTTCTGAAGTCTGATTCCATCATTTCATCACACTCATTCTCCATCCAGCTTTGTTCCTTGCTGGTGAGGAGTTTTGGTCCTTGTAGGAGGTGAGGTGTTTTGGTTTCGGTGTTTTCTCCTTTTGTGCTGGTTTCTTCCCATCTTTGTGGATTTATCCACCTGTCATCTTAGTAGTTGCTGACTTTTGATTGGGTCTCTGAGTGGATGCCCAGATTGTTGATGATGAAGTATTTCTGTTACTTAGTTTTCCTTCTAATGGTCTAGCCTCTCTGCTGTATGAGTGCTGAGGTCCACCCAGGCCCTGCTTGTCTGGGGTACACCTGTAGCAGCTGCGGAACAGTGAGGATGCTACCAGTTTCTTCTTCTGCTATCTTTGTCCAGAATGATGCCGCCAAATGTCAGTCTGATTAGTCCTTTTTGAGGTGACTCTTTGGATATACAGGGTCAGGGAGCTGCTTGAGGAGATGGTCTGTACTTTATAGGAGCTCCAGTGCTGAGCTGTGAGCTCCATTGTTCATTCAGGGTTGTTGGGCGGGTGTGTTTTGTCTGCTGCAGCAGAACTTATAAAACCCCTTTTTTTCCCTCAGATGCTCTGTCTCAGGAGTTGGGGCTTTCTTTATGAGTATCTGTTGCACTGTCCTGCCCAGCTAGGAGGCAGTCTATTCACTATTTGCCTGCTGGGCTCTGCCCTGCTAGCTGGGTCTGCCCTGCTGCTGCGGGCTCCCTTCTACTGTGGTGTGCTCTGCCCTGTTGGCTGAGTCTCTCTGTTATGGCTGGTTGCCTCGGCAATGGCAGGCTGCTTCAGCAATGGGCGTGTACCTCAGTAGGGGCAGAATGCATCCGTGTGGTGGACGCCCTCCCCCTCAAGCTGCACCATCCTGGATTCAGCTGAGCCTGCAGCAGCAAAACTCTCAACCCTGAGCATTTTGAATCGCCATGCTTGTCCCTGTGAGGTGGGACCCCTGAGCCCAATCACCTGGCTCCCTGCCTCAGTCTTTCTCTCTCTCTCTCTCTCTTTTTTTTAAGTTGAATGGTTGACTCTCACAGGTGTTTCAGTCCTGCTGATAGGGCACTGGGATCCGTGCGATCTCCCATGCTGCCACTGCACCAGCTCAAATCACGCTTCCCAGGAATCTCCTGGTCTGGCTCACTGTCCAAGTCCGTTCAATCAGATGGACATGTTAATCTGCCCTCCCAAATCTCAGATTGCCAGGTTTAACAGGGCACCCAGACCAGTGAGTTTTGTGCGGGTGCTGCTGCTGCGCGCACCAGCTGAAATGGCCACAAGCTGAAAGGGCTGCACTGCCTGGTGTCCTGTCTCTCCTACACCTGGGAATTTCCGCTCTGTGGGCAGCAAAGGTCCATCTGAAAATGCGGCTAGACTCACCCTCTGCACCTTCACTGAGAGCTGCAATCCCGAGTTGTTCCTACCGCCCATCTTTCGAATTTCTAAGTTTTTATTTTTAAAAAGCAGTAAATTAATGGATCTAGTCATTGATCATAACCAGACTTTATATGCCTCCTAACAGAACAACACTACACAGACTAACAAGTAATCTTGATAAAAAATAAGGAAGCATGCCACTGAACCTCTAGGTCAGTTTACAGGAAATGCAGGAGAACAGAAGAACATGTAAACTGCACCATAAGGATGCAATTAGCAAAATCCAAGCTGTGTAATATTCAAAAGAACCAACAACTCAGTTTTTAAGATAACAAATTGTAAGGTAAAAAGAAGGCAATGAAGAAATTTATAGATTAAAATATACACAAAGATTTATTAACTAGCCACAATGTGTGAGCTTAATTGGAACAAATGGTAGCAAGAAAACATACATGACTTAGATGATGGATAAAAATGAATGGTGGATATTTGTTGATAAGAGGCTGTGCTAACCTACTCTGTATTAGCCAGACAAACCCTATCTTGCTGAGAGTAAGACAGACTCCATCTTTACCTTTCCTCACCCTCCCACCATTTCTCCTTTGAGTGCATATCTGGGTCATG
>JAKFGQ010000161.1:0-47309 GCA_021498475.1 Saguinus midas | reverse complement strand
TGTGTGTATCTCTCCTGTGTGTGTATCCTCTCCTGTGTATCCTCCTGTGTGTATCCTCCTGTGTGTATCCTCCTGTGTGTATCTCTCTCCTGTGTATCCTCTCTCTGTGTGTATCCTCCTGTGTGTATCCTCTCTCTGTGTGTATCCCTCTCCTGTGTGTGTATCCTCCTGTGTGTATCCTCTCTCTCCTGTGTATCCTTCTCTCCTGTGTATCCTCCTGTGTGTATCCTTTCTCCTGTGTATCCTTTCTCCTGTGTATCCTTTCTCCTGTGTATCCTCTCCTGTGTATCCCTCTCCTGTGTATCCTTCTCTCCTGTGTATCCTTTCTCCTGTGTATCCTTCTCCTGTGTGTATCCTCCTCCTGTGTGTATCCTTTCTCCTGTGTATCCTTTCTCCTGTGTATCCTCTCTCCTGTGTATCCTTCTCCTGTGTGTATCTTCCTCTCTCCTGTGTGTATCCCTCTCCTGTGTATCCTCTCTCTGTGTGTATCCCCTCCTGTGTGTGTATCCTCTCTCTGTGTATCCTCTCCTGTGTATCCTCCTGTGTGTATCTCTCCTGTGTGTGTATCCTCTCCTGTGTATCCTCCTGTGTGTATCCCTCTCTGTGTGTATCTCTCTCCTGTGTGTATCCCTCCTGTGTGTATCCTCCTCTCCTGTGTGTATCCTTCTCTCCTGTGTGTATCCTCCTCCTGTGTATCCTCTCTCTCCTGTGTGTATCCTCCTCCTGTGTGTGTATCCTCTCCTGTGTATCTCCTCTCCTGTGTGTATCTCTCTCCTGTGTGTATCTCTCTCCTGTGTATCCTCCTTTCTCCTGTGTGTATCCTCTCTCTGTGTGTATCCTCCTCTCCTGTGTGTGTATCCTCTCTCTCCTGTGTGTATCCTCCTCTCTCCTGTGTATCCCTCTCCTGTGTGTATCCTCTTCTGTGTGTATCCTTTCTCCTGTGTGTATCCCTCTCTCCTGTGTATCCTCCTCTCTGTGTGTATCCCTCTCTGTGTGTATCCTTTCTCCTGTGTATCCTCTCCTGTGTGTATCCCTCTCCTGTGTGTATCCCTCTCCTGTGTGTATCCTCCTCTCTCTGTGTGTATCCTCTCTCTGTGTGTATCTCTCTCCTGTGTGTATCCTCTCTCTCCTGTGTATCCTCCTCTCTCCTGTGTGTATCCTCTCTCCTGTGTGTATCCCTCCTGTGTGTATCCTTTCTCCTGTGTATCCTCCTCTCTCCTGTGTGTATCCCTCTCCTGTGTGTATCCCTCCTGTGTGTATCCTTCTCTCCTGTGTATCTCCTCTCTCCTGTGTATCCTCTCTCTCCTGTGTATCCCCTCCTGTGTATCCTCCTCTCTCTGTGTGTATCCCTCTCCTGTGTGTGTATCCTCCTCTCCTGTGTGTATCCTTTCTCCTGTGTGTATCCTCCTCTCTCCTGTGTATCCTCCTCTCTGTGTATCCTCCTCTGTGTGTATCTTCTCTCTCCTGTGTGTATCTTCCTCTCTCCTGTGTGTATCCCTCTCCTGTGTATCCCTCTCCTGTGTATCCCTCTCCTGTGTATCCTCCTCTCTCTGTGTGTATCCTCCTCTCTCTGTGTGTATCCCTCTCCTGTGTGTATCCCTCTCTCCTGTTTGTATCCTCCTCTCTGTGTGTATCCTCTCTCCTGTGTATCCTCTCCTGTGTATCCTTTCTCCTGTGTGTATCTCCTCTCCTGTGTGTGTATCCTCTCTCTGTGTATCCTCTTCTGTGTGTATCCTCCTGTGTGTATCCTCTCTCTCCTGTGTATCTTCCTCTCTCCTGTGTGTATCCTCCTCTCTCCTGTGTATCCTCCTCTCTTCTGTGTATCCTCTCTCTCTGTGTGTATCTCTCTCCTGTGTATCCTCTCTCTGTGTGTATCCTTCTCCTGTGTGTATCCTCCTCTCTCTGTGTGTATCTTCCTCTCTCCTGTGTGTATCCTCTCTCTGTGTATCCTCTCCTGTGTATCCTTTCTCCTGTGTGTATCCCTCTCCTGTGTATCCTCCTGTGTGTATCCTCCTCTCTCTGTGTGTATCCTCCTCTCCTGTGTATCCTTCTCTCCTGTGTGTATCCCTCTCTGTGTGTATCCTTCTCCTGTGTATCCTTTCTCCTGTGTATCCTCCTCTCTCTGTGTGTATCCTCCTGTGTGTATCCCTCCTGTGTGTATCCTTTCTCCTGTGTGTATCTCTCCTGTGTGTATCTCCTCTCCTGTGTATCCTTTCTCCTGTGTATCTCCTCTCCTGTGTATCCTCTCTCTGTGTATCCTCCTGTGTGTATCCTTTCTCCTGTGTATCCCTCTCCTGTGTATCCTCCTCTCTGTGTGTATCCTCTCTCCTGTGTATCCTCTCTCTGTGTGTATCTCTCCTGTGTGTATCCTCTCTCTGTGTATCCTCCTGTGTGTATCCTTCTCTCCTGTGTGTATCCTCCTGTGTGTATCCTCTCTCTGTGTATCCTCTCCTGTGTATCCTCCTGTGTGTATCTCTCTCCTGTGTATCTCCTCTCCTGTGTATCCTTTCTCCTGTGTATCCTCCTGTGTGTATCTCTCCTGTGTGTATCCTCTCTCTGTGTGTATCCTCCTGTGTGTATCCTCTCCTGTGTATCCCCTCCTGTGTGTATCTCCTCTCTCCTGTGTGTATCTCTCCTGTGTGTATCCTCCTCTCCTGTGTATCCTCTCTCCTGTGTGTATCCCCTCTCCTGTGTGTATCCTCCTCTCTCCTGTGTGTGTATCCCTCTCCTGTGTGTATCCCTCTCTCCTGTGTGTATCCCTCTCCTGTGTGTGTGTATCCTTCTCCTGTGTGTATCCCCTCTCCTGTGTGTGTATCCTCCTCCTGTGTGTATCCTCTCTCCTGTGTGTATCTCTCTCCTGTGTGTATCCCCTCCTGTGTGTATCCCTCTCTGTGTATCCCCTCTCCTGTGTATCCTCTCTCCTGTGTGTGTATCCTCCTCTCTGTGTGTATCCTCTCTCTCCTGTGTGTATCTTCTCCTGTGTATCCTCCTGTGTATCCTCCTCTCTTCTGTGTGTATCCCCTCTCCTGTGTATCCCTCTCTCTGTGTGTATCCTCTTCTGTGTGTATCCTCCTCCTGTGTGTGTATCCTCCTCCTGTGTATCTCCTCTCCTGTGTATCCTCTCTTGTGTATCCCTCTCTGTGTGTATCCTCCTCTCTCTGTGTATCCTCTCTCTGTGTGTATCCTTCTCTCCTGTGTATCCTCCTCTCTGTGTGTGTATCCTCCTGTGTGTATCTCTCTCTCCTGTGTATCCTCCTGTGTATCTCCTCTCTCCTGTGTGTGTGTATCCCTCTCCTGTGTATCCTCCTCTCTTCTGTGTATCCTCCTCTCCTGTGTGTATCCTCCTTTCTCCTGTGTGTGTATCCTCCTCCTGTGTATCCCTCTCTCCTGTGTGTATCTCCTCTCTGTGTATCCTTTCTCCTGTGTATCCCCTCCTGTGTATCCTCCTCTGTGTGTATCTTCTCCTGTGTGTATCCTCTCTCTCTGTGTATCTCCTCTCCTGTGTGTATCCCTCTCCTGTGTGTATCCTCCTCTCTCTGTGTGTATCCCCTCTTCTGTGTGTATCCTTTCTCCTGTGTGTATCCTCCTTTCTCCTGTGTGTATCCTCTCCTGTGTGTATCCTCTCTCCTGTGTATCCTTCTCTCCTGTGTGTATCCTTTCTCCTGTGTATCCTTCTCCTGTGTGTGTATCCTTCTCCTGTGTGTATCCTTTCTCCTGTGTGTATCCTTTCTCCTGTGTGTGTGTATCCTCTCTGTGTGTATCTCCTCTCCTGTGTGTATCTCCTCTCCTGTGTGTATCCTCTCTCTGTGTATCCTCCTCTGTGTATCCTTCTCCTGTGTGTATCTTCTCCTGTGTGTGTATCCCCTCCTGTGTATCCTCCTCTCCTGTGTGTATCCTCTCTTTGTGTATCCTCTCTCTCTGTGTATCCCTCTCCTGTGTGTATCCTCCTCCTGTGTGTATCCTTCTCTCCTGTGTGTATCCTCTCCTGTGTGTATCCCCTTTCTCCTGTGTGTATCCTCTCTCCTGTGTGTATCCTCCTCTCTTCTGTGTATCCTCCTCTCCTGTGTGTATCCTTCTCTCCTGTGTATCCTCCTCCTGTGTGTATCCTCCTCCTGTGTGTATCCTCTTCTGTGTATCCTCCTCTGTGTATCCTCCTCTCTTCTGTGTGTATCCCCTCTCTCTGTGTATCCCTCTCTCCTGTGTGTATCCCTCTCTCTGTGTATCCTCTCTCCTGTGTGTATCCTCCTCTCTTCTGTGTGTATCCTCTCTTGTGTATCCTCCTGTGTATCCTCCTCTTCTGTGTGTATCTTCCTCTCTCCTGTGTGTATCTCTCTCCTGTGTATCTCCTCCTGTGTGTGTGTATCCTTCTCCTGTGTGTATCCTCTTCCTGTGTGTATCCTCCTCTCTTCTGTGTATCCCCTCTCCTGTGTGTATCTTCTCTCTCCTGTGTGTATCCTCCTGTGTATCCTCTCTTTGTGTATCCTTCTCTCTCCTGTGTGTATCCCCTTTCTCCTGTGTATCCTCTCCTGTGTGTATCCTCCTCTCTTCTGTGTGTATCTTCTCTCTCCTGTGTGTATCCCCTTTCTCCTGTGTGTATCCTCCTCTCTTCTGTGTGTATCCTCTCTGTGTGTGTATCCCCTCTCTCCTGTGTGTATCCTCCTCTCCTGTGTGTATCTTTCTCCTGTGTATCCTCTCTCCTGTGTGTATCCTCTCTCCTGTGTATCCTCCTGTGTATCCTCTTCCTGTGTGTATCTCCTCTCTCTGTGTGTGTATCTCCTGTGTGTATCCCCTCCTGTGTGTATCTTCTCCTGTGTATCCCCTCTTCTGTGTGTATCCCCTCCTGTGTGTATCCTCTTCTGTGTGTATCTTTCTCCTGTGTGTATCCTCCTGTGTATCCTCTCTCTCTGTGTATCTTTCTCCTGTGTGTATCCCCTCTCCTGTGTGTATCCTCTCTCTCTGTGTATCCTCTTCTGTGTATCCTTTTCTCCTGTGTGTATCCCCTCCTGTGTGTATCCTCTTCTGTGTGTATCTTCTCCTGTGTGTATCCTCCTGTGTATCCTCTCTCTCTGTGTATCTTTCTCCTGTGTGTATCCCCTCTCCTGTGTATCCTCTCCTGTGTGTATCTTCTCCTGTGTGTATCCTCTCTCCTGTGTGTGTATCCTCCTCTGTGTATCCTCCTCTTTGTGTGTATCCCCTTCCTGTGTGTATCCTTTTCTCCTGTGTATCCTCCTTTGTGTATCTCCTCTCTCTGTGTATCCTCCTGTGTATCCTCCTCCTGTGTGTATCCTCTCTTCTGTGTGTGTATCCCCTTCTGTGTGTATCCTCCTCCTGTGTATCTTCTCCTGTGTATCTTCTCTCCTGTGTATCCTCCTCTTCTGTGTGTATCCTCCTCTCCTGTGTGTATCCTCTTTCCTGTGTATCCTCCTTTCCTGTGTGTATCCCCTCTCCTGTGTGTATCCCCTCCTGTGTGTATCCTCCTGTGTATCCTCTCTTTGTGTGTATCTTCTCTCCTGTGTGTATCCCCTTTCTCCTGTGTGTATCCTCCTCTTGTGTGTATCCTCTCTCCTGTGTGTATCCTCTCTCCTGTGTGTATCCTCTCTCTGTGTATCCTCTCTCTCCTGTGTGTATCTTCCTCTCCTGTGTATCCTTTTCTCCTGTGTATCCCCTCCTGTGTGTATCCTCCTCTTTGTGTGTATCTCCTCCTGTGTGTATCCCCTCTCCTGTGTGTATCCTCCTCTGTGTATCCTCTCTTGTGTATCCTCCTCCTGTGTGTATCCTTCTCTCTGTGTGTATCCTCTCTGTGTATCTCCTCCTGTGTGTATCCTCCTCTTGTGTGTATCTTCTCCTGTGTGTATCTCCTCTCCTGTGTGTATCCTTCTCCTGTGTATCTCCTCCTGTGTGTATCCTCCTGTGTATCCTTCTCTCCTGTGTGTGTATCCTCTCTCTCTGTGTATCCTTTCTCCTGTGTGTATCCTCTTCTGTGTATCCTCTCTCTCCTGTGTATCCTCTTCCTGTGTGTATCCTTCTCCTGTGTATCCTCTCTGTGTGTATTCTCTCCTGTGTATCCTCTTTCCTGTGTGTATCTCCTGTGTATCCTCTCTTTGTGTGTATCTTTCTCCTGTGTGTATCCTCTCTCCTGTATCCTCCTCTGTGTATCCTCTCTTCTGTGTGTATCCCTCTCCTGTGTGTATCCTCTCCTGTGTGTATTTTTCTCCTGTGTATCCTTCTCTCCTGTGTGTATCCTCTTTCCTGTGTATCTCTCTCTCCTGTGTGTATCCTCTCCTCTGTGTGTATCTTCTCCTGTGTATCCCTCCTGTGTGTATCCCCTCCTGTGTGTATCCTCTCCTGTATCCTCCTCTGTGTATCTCCTCCTGTGTATCTTCTCCTGTGTATCCTCCTTCCTGTGTGTATCCTCCTCTCTTCTGTGTGTATCCTCCTTCTGTGTGTATCCTCTCTTGTGTGTATCTTTCTCCTGTGTATTTTCTCCTGTGTGTATCCCCTCTCCTGTGTGTATCCTCCTCTCTCCTGTGTATCCTCCTTTGTGTATCCTCTCTTGTGTGTATCCTCCTGTGTATCCTCTCCTTTGTGTATCCTCTTTTGTGTATCCTCTCTGTGTATCCTCTCTCTTCTGTGTGTATCCTCTCTCCTGTGTGTATCTTCCTCTCTCCTGTGTATCCTCTCTCCTGTGTATCCTCTCTCTCTGTGTATCCTCCTCTCTCCTGTATCCTCCTCTCTCTGTGTGTGTATCCTCTCCTTTGTGTATCCTCCTCTCTCCTGTGTGTATTTTCTCTCCTGTGTGTGTATCTCTCTCTGTGTGTATTCTCTCTCCTGTGTATCCTCTCTCCTGTGTGTATCTCCTCTCTCTGTGTGTGTATCCCCTCTCTGTGTATCCTCTCTCTTCTGTGTGTATCCTTCTCCTGTGTGTGTGTATCCTCTCTTGTGTGTATCTTCCTCTCTCCTGTGTATCTCCTCTCTCTGTGTGTATCCCCTCTCTGTGTGTGTATCTTTCTCCTGTGTGTATCCTCTCTCCTGTATCCTCCTCTGTGTATCCTCTCTTCTGTGTGTATCCCTCTCCTGTGTGTATCCTCTCCTGTGTGTATTTTCTCTCCTGTGTATCCTCCTGTGTGTATCCTCTTTCCTGTGTATCTCTCTCTCCTGTGTGTATCCTCCTGTGTATCCCCTCCTGTGTATCCTCTTTTGTGTGTATCCTTCTCTCTGTGTGTATCCTCTTCTGTGTATCCTCTCTTCTGTGTATCCTCTCCTCTGTGTGTATCCTCCTCCTGTGTGTATCCTCCTCTCTCCTGTGTATCTTCCTCTCCTGTGTGTATCCCCTTTCTCCTGTGTGTATCCTCTTCTGTGTATCCTCCTTTGTGTGTATCCTCTTTTGTGTGTATCCTCTCTCCTTTGTGTATCCTCCTCTCCTGTGTATCCCCTCCTGTGTGTGTGTATCCTCTCTTCTGTGTATCCTCTCTCTCCTGTGTGTATCCCTCCTGTGTATCTCCTCCTGTGTATCCTTCTCCTGTGTGTATCCTCCTCTCTCCTGTGTGTATCCTTCTCCTGTGTGTGTATCCTTCTCTCTCCTGTGTGTATCCTCCTCTCCTGTGTGTATCCTCCTCTCTCTGTGTGTATCCTCTCCTGTGTATCCCCTCCTGTGTATCCTCCTCTTCTGTGTATCCTCTCTGTGTATCCTCCTCTCCTGTGTGTGTGTATCCCCTCTCTCCTGTGTGTATCCTTCTCTCCTGTGTGTATCCTCTCCTGTGTATCCCCCTCCTGTGTGTATTTTTCTCCTGTGTGTATCCTCTTTCCTGTGTATCCTCTCCTGTGTGTATCCTCTTCTGTGTGTATCCCCTCTCTGTGTATCCTCCTCCTGTGTGTATTTTCTCCTGTGTATCCTCCTCTCCTGTGTATCCTCTTTCCTGTGTATCCTCTCTCTCTGTGTATCTCCTCCTGTGTGTATCTCCTGTGTGTATCTCTCCTGTGTGTATCCTCCTGTGTGTATCTCCTGTGTATCCCCTCTCCTGTGTGTATCCTCTCCTGTGTGTATCCTCTCTGTGTATCCTCCTCCTGTGTGTGTGTATCCCCTCTGTGTGTATCCTCCTCCTGTGTATCTCTCTCCTGTGTATCCCCTCTTGTGTGTATCCTCCTCCTGTGTATCCCCCTCCTGTGTGTATCCTCTTCTGTGTGTATCCTCTCTCTGTGTATTCTCCTCTCCTGTGTGTATCCTCTCCTCTGTGTATCTCCTCCTGTGTGTATCTTCCTCTCTCCTGTGTATCCTCCTCTCCTGTGTGTATTCTCTCCTGTGTATCCTCTTTCCTGTGTATCTCTCCTGTGTATCTCCTCCTGTGTGTATCCTCCTGTGTATCCCCTCTGTGTGTATCTCCTCCTGTGTGTATCCTCCTCTTTGTGTGTATCCTCTCTCCTGTGTGTATCCTCCTCTGTGTATCTCCTCTCTCCTGTGTGTATCCTCTCTTCTGTGTGTATCCCCTCCTGTGTGTATCCCCTCTCCTGTGTGTATCCTCTCTCTCCTGTGTGTATCCTCTCTCTTTGTGTATCTTCTCTCCTGTGTATCCTCTTCTGTGTATCCTCCTCTCTCTGTGTGTATCCTCTTTTGTGTGTATCCTCCTCTGTGTATCTCCTCTCCTGTGTATCTCTCTGTGTGTATCCCCTTTCTCCTGTGTATCCTCCTGTGTGTATCTCCTCTCTGTGTGTGTATCTCTCTCCTGTGTGTATCCTCCTCTCCTGTGTGTATCCTCTCCTCTGTGTATCCTCTCTCCTGTGTATCCTCCTTCTGTGTGTATCCTCCTGTGTATCCTCTTCCTGTGTGTATCCTCCTCTCTCCTGTGTATTTTCTCCTGTGTATCCTCCTTTGTGTGTATCCCCTCCTGTGTATCCTTTCTCCTGTGTGTATCCTCCTCTCTGTGTGTATCCTCCTCTCCTGTGTGTATCCTCCTCCTGTGTGTATCCTCTCCTCTGTGTGTATCCTCCTCTCTCCTGTGTGTATCTCCTCTCTCTGTGTGTATCCTCCTGTGTATCCTCTCTCTCCTGTGTGTATCCTCCTTTCTCCTGTGTATCCTCCTCTGTGTATCCTCCTTTGTGTGTATCCTCTCTTCTGTGTGTATCCTCTCTTCTGTGTATCCTTCTCTGTGTGTATCCTCTCTCTCCTGTGTGTATCCTCCTTCTGTGTGTATTTTCTCCTGTGTATCTTCCTCTCCTGTGTGTATCCCCTCTCCTGTGTGTATCCTCCTCTTTGTGTATCCTTCTCCTGTGTGTATCCTCTCTCCTGTGTGTATCCTCCTCCTGTGTGTATCCCACCTCCTGTGTGTATCCTCCTCTCCTGTGTGTATTCTCCTGTGTGTATCCTCTTCCTGTGTGTATCCTCTCTCCTGTGTATCTCTCCTGTGTGTATCCTCTCCTGTGTATCCTCTCCTGTGTGTATCCCTCTCCTGTGTGTATCCTCTCTTTGTGTATCTCTCTGTGTGTATCCTCCTGTGTGTATCTCTCTCCTGTGTATCTCCTGTGTATCCTCCTTTGTGTGTATCTCCTGTGTATCCTCTCTTCTGTGTGTATCCTCCTCCTGTGTGTATCCTCCTGTGTATCCTCCTCCTGTGTGTATCCTCCTCTCTTCTGTGTATCCTCTCCTCTGTGTATCCTCTTCTGTGTGTATCCTCCTTCCTGTGTGTATCCCCTTCTGTGTGTATCCTCCTCTTTGTGTATCTCCTCTCCTGTGTATCTTCTCCTGTGTGTATCCTCCTGTGTGTGTATCCTCCTCTTGTGTATCCTCTCCTGTGTGTATCCTTCTCCTGTGTGTGTATTCTCCTCTCTCCTGTGTGTATCCTCCTCTCTTTGTGTATCCCCTCCTCCTGTGTGTATCCTCTTTCCTGTGTATCCCCTTCTGTGTGTATCCTCTCCTGTGTATCCTCTCTGTGTATCCCCTCTCTGTGTATCTCTCCTGTGTATCTCCTCCTGTGTATCTCCTCTCTCCTGTGTGTATCCTCCTTCCTGTGTGTATCCTCTCCTGTGTATCCTCCTCTGTGTATCCTTCTCCTGTGTATCTCCTCTCTCCTGTGTGTATCCTTCTCCTGTGTATCCTCTCCTGTGTATCCCCTCCTGTGTGTATCCTCTCTGTGTGTATCTTCCTCCTGTGTGTATCCTCCTGTGTGTATCCTCTCTGTGTGTGTATCCTCTCTTGTGTATCCTCCTCTCTCTGTGTGTATCCTCTCTCTCCTGTGTATCCTCCTCTTTGTGTGTATCCTCCTTTGTGTATCCCCTCCTGTGTGTATCCTTCTCTCCTGTGTATCCTCCTCCTGTGTGTATCCCCTCCTGTGTGTATCCTCCTCTGTGTATCCTTCTCTCTGTGTGTATCCTCCTCTGTGTGTATCCTCCTCTCCTGTGTATCCTCCTCTCCTGTGTATCCTTTCTCCTGTGTATCCTCCTCTCCTGTGTATCCTCCTTTGTGTGTATCTTTCTCCTGTGTATCCTCTCTCCTGTGTGTATCCTCCTTCCTGTGTGTATCTCTCTCCTGTGTGTATCCTCTCTCCTGTGTGTATCCTTCTCTCCTGTGTGTATCCTCTCTTTGTGTATCCTCTCTCTGTGTGTATCCTCTCCTGTGTGTATCCTCCTCTCTGTGTGTATCTCCTCTCCTGTGTATCCTCCTCTGTGTGTATCCTTCTCCTGTGTATCCTTTCTCTCCTGTGTATCCTCTCCTGTGTGTGTATCCTCTTCTGTGTGTATCCTCTCTTCTGTGTGTATCCTCCTCTCTTTGTGTATCCTCCTCCTGTGTGTATTTTTCTCCTGTGTGTATCCTCCTGTGTGTGTGTATCCTCCTTTGTGTGTATCCCACCTCCTGTGTGTATCCCCTCCTGTGTGTATCCCTCTCTCCTGTGTGTATCCTCCTCTCCTGTGTGTATCCTCTTTCCTGTGTGTATCCTCTGTGTGTATCCTTCTCCTGTGTGTATCCCCTCTCTGTGTGTATCCTCTCTCCTGTGTGTATCCCTCCTGTGTATCCCCTCTTCTGTGTGTATCTTCTCCTGTGTGTATCCTCTCTTTGTGTATCCTCTCTCCTGTATCCTCCTCTCTCCTGTGTGTATCTCCTCCTGTGTGTATCCCTCCTGTGTATCCTCTCTCCTGTGTATCCTCTTTCTCCTGTGTATCTCCTCTCCTGTGTGTATCCTCTCCTGTGTATCCTCTCCTCTGTGTATCCCCTCTGTGTGTATCCTCCTCTTTTGTGTGTATCTTTTCTCCTGTGTGTATCCCTCCTGTGTATCTCCTCCTGTGTGTATCCTCTTTTGTGTGTATCTCCTCTCTGTGTGTATCCTCTCTCCTGTGTGTATCCTCCTCTCCTTTGTGTATCTCCTCTCCTGTGTGTATCCTCTCTCCTGTATCCTCCTCTTTTGTGTATCCTCTCTTGTGTGTATCCTCTCTTGTGTGTATCCTCTCTCTCTGTGTATCCTCCTCTCTGTGTGTATCCTCCTCTTGTGTATCCTCCTGTGTATCCTTTTCTCCTGTGTGTATCCCCTTCTCCTGTGTGTATCCTCTCTGTGTGTGTATCCTCTCCTGTGTATCCTCTTTGTGTGTATTCTCTCTCCTGTGTGTATCCTCTCCTGTGTATCCTCTCTCCTGTGTGTATCCCCTTCTGTGTGTATCCTCCTGTGTGTATCCTCTTCTGTGTGTGTATCTCCTCCTGTGTATCCTCCTCTCTCCTGTGTGTATTCTCCTGTGTGTATCCCTCTCCTGTGTGTATCCTCTCCTGTGTATCCCTCCTGTGTGTGTATCCTCTCTTGTGTGTATCCTCTCTCCTTTGTGTATCCTCTTTCTCCTGTGTATCCCCTCCTGTGTGTATCCTCTCTCCTGTGTGTATCCTCCTCTTTTGTGTGTATCCTCCTCTCTTCTGTGTGTATCCTCCTCTTCTGTGTGTATTCTCTCTCCTGTGTGTATCTTTTCTCCTGTGTGTATCTTCCTCTCCTGTGTGTATCCTCTCTCCTCTGTGTATCCTCCTGTGTGTATCCTCCTCTCTGTGTGTATCCCCTCTTGTGTGTATCTTCCTCTCTCCTGTGTGTATCCTCTCTCCTTTGTGTATCCCTCTCTGTGTATCCTCCTGTGTATCTCCTCTCTGTGTGTGTATCCTTCCTGTGTGTATCCCTCTCCTGTGTGTATCTTCCTCTCTGTGTGTATCCTCCTGTGTGTATCCTCTCTTGTGTGTATCCTCTTGTGTGTATTCTTCTCTCCTGTGTATTCTCTCCTGTGTATCCCTCCTGTGTGTATCCTCCTTCTGTGTATCCTCTTTCTCCTGTGTATCTTCCTCTCTCCTGTGTATCCTCCTGTGTATCCCCTTCTGTGTGTGTATCCTCTCCTGTGTGTATCCTCCTCTCTTCTGTGTGTATCCTCTCTCCTGTGTGTGTATCCTTCTCCTGTGTATCCTCCTGTGTATCCTCTCCTGTGTGTATCTCCTCTCTGTGTGTATCCCTCCTGTGTATCCTCTCCTGTGTGTATCCTCCTCTCCTGTGTGTATTCTCCTCTCTCCTGTGTGTATCCTCTTTTGTGTATCCTCTCTTCTGTGTGTATCCTCCTTTGTGTATCCTCTTTTGTGTGTATCCTCCTGTGTATCCTCCTTCCTGTGTGTATTCTCCTCCTGTGTATCCTCCTTTCTCCTGTGTGTATCCTCTTCTGTGTATCCCTCTCCTGTGTATCCCTCCTGTGTGTGTATCCTTCTCTCTCCTGTGTGTATCCTCCTCCTGTGTATCCTCCTGTGTATCCTCTCTTGTGTGTATCTTTTCTCCTGTGTGTATCCTTCTCTCCTGTGTGTATCCTCCTCCTGTGTGTATTTTCTCCTGTGTATCCTCTCTTGTGTGTATCCCTCTCTCTGTGTGTATCCTCCTGTGTATCTCCTCTCTGTGTGTATCCTCCTCTCCTGTGTATCCTCTCTCCTTTGTGTATCCTCTCCTGTGTATCCCTCTCCTGTGTGTATCTCCTCTCTGTGTGTGTATCTCTCCTGTGTGTGTATCCTCCTCCTGTGTATTCCTCTCCTGTGTATCCTCTCTGTGTATCCCCTCTTCTGTGTGTATCCTCCTGTGTATCCTCTCTCCTTTGTGTATCCTCCTGTGTATCCCCTTCTGTGTGTATCTTCTCTCCTGTGTATCTCTCTCCTGTGTGTATCCTCTCTCTCTGTGTGTATCCTCCTTCCTGTGTGTGTATCCTCCTCTCCTGTGTATTCCTCTCCTGTGTGTATCCTCTCTCCTGTGTGTATCCTCCTCTTGTGTGTATCCTCCTCTTTGTGTATCCCCTCCTGTGTGTATCCTCTCTCCTGTGTATCCTCCTCTTTTGTGTGTATCCTCCTCTTTTGTGTATCCTCCTGTGTATCCTCTTCTCCTGTGTGTGTATCCTCTCCTGTGTGTATCCTCCTTCCTGTGTGTATCCTCTCTTGTGTGTATCTCTCTCTCCTGTGTGTATCCTCTTCTGTGTGTATCCTCCTCCTGTGTGTGTATCCTCCTGTGTATTTCCTCTCCTGTGTGTATCCTCCTCCTGTGTGTATCCTCTCCTGTGTGTATCTCCTCTCTGTGTGTATCCTCCTCTCCTGTGTGTATCTCCTCTCCTGTGTGTATCCTTCTCTCCTGTGTATTTTTCTCCTGTGTGTATCCTCTCTGTGTGTATCCTTCTCTCCTGTGTGTATCCTCTTCCTGTGTGTATCCTCCTTTGTGTGTATCTTTCTCCTGTGTATCCTCCTGTGTATCCTCCTCCTGTGTGTATCCTCTCTGTGTGTGTATCTTCTCTCCTGTGTATCCTCCTGTGTGTATCCCCTCCTGTGTGTATCCTCCTTCTGTGTGTATTTTCTCCTGTGTATTTCCTCTCCTGTGTATCCTCTCCTGTGTGTATCCCTCTCCTGTGTATCCTCCTGTGTATCCTCTTTTGTGTATCCTCTCTCTTGTGTGTATCTCTCTCCTGTGTGTATCTCCTCTCTGTGTGTGTATCCTCTCCTGTGTATCCTCTCTTCTGTGTGTGTATCCTCCTTCCTGTGTGTATCCTTCTCCTGTGTGTATCCTCCTCTCTTTGTGTATCCTCTCTGTGTATCCTCTCTTGTGTATCCTCTTTCTCCTGTGTATCCTCTTCCTGTGTGTATCCTCCTCTCCTGTGTATCCTCCTCCTGTGTATCCCTCCTGTGTGTATCCTCTCTCCTGTGTATCCTCTTTTGTGTATCCTCTCTTCTGTGTATCCTTCTCTCCTGTGTATCCTCCTCTCTTCTGTGTATCCTCCTCTTCTGTGTGTATCCTCTCCTGTGTATCCTTTTCTCCTGTGTATCCTCTCCTGTGTGTATCCTCCTCTCTCCTGTGTGTATCCTCCTCTCCTGTGTGTATCCTCCTCTTCTGTGTGTATCTCTCTCTGTGTATCCCCTCTGTGTGTGTATCCTTCTCCTGTGTGTATCCTTCTCCTGTGTGTGTATCCTCTCTCTGTGTATCCTTCTCTCTCCTGTGTGTATCCTCCTGTGTGTGTATCCCTCTCTGTGTGTGTGTATCCTCCTCCTGTGTATCCTCTCTCCTGTGTGTATCCCACCTCCTGTGTGTATCCCCTCTTTTGTGTGTATCTTCTCCTGTGTGTATCCTCCTCCTGTGTGTGTATCCTCCTTTGTGTGTATCCTCTCTTCTGTGTGTGTATCTTTTCTCCTGTGTATCCTCCTCTTCTGTGTGTATCCTCTCTTCTGTGTATCCTCCTTTGTGTATCCTCCTCTTGTGTGTATCCTCCTCTCCTGTGTGTGTATCCTTCTCTCTCCTGTGTATCCTCCTTTGTGTATCCTCCTGTGTGTATCCCTCCTGTGTGTATTTTCTCCTGTGTATCCTCTTCTGTGTATCCTCCTCTCCTGTGTATCCTCTTTCTCCTGTGTATCTCCTCTTCTGTGTATCTTCCTCTCTGTGTGTATCCTCCTCTCTGTGTATCCTCCTCCTGTGTGTGTGTATCCCACCTCCTGTGTGTATCCTCTCTCCTGTGTATCCTCTTCTGTGTATCCTCTCTCTCTGTGTGTGTGTATCCTCTTTTGTGTGTATCTTCTCTCTCCTGTGTATTCCTCTCCTGTGTGTATCCACCTCTCCTGTGTGTATCCCTCCTGTGTATCCTCCTCTGTGTATCCCCTCTCCTGTGTATCCCCTCCTGTGTATCTTCTCCTGTGTATCCTCCTCTCTTCTGTGTATCCTCCTCTCCTGTGTGTATCCTCCTCTCTCCTGTGTATCCTCTCCTGTGTGTATCCCTCTCTCCTGTGTGTATCCTCTTCTGTGTATCCTCTTTGTGTGTATCCTCTCTTGTGTATCCTCCTGTGTATCCCCTTCCTGTGTGTGTATCCTCCTGTGTGTATCCTCCTCTCTGTGTGTATCCTCTTCCTGTGTATCCTCTCTCCTTTGTGTATCCTCTCTTGTGTGTATCCTCCTCTCTCCTGTGTGTATCCCCTTTCTCCTGTGTGTGTATCCTTCTCCTGTGTGTGTATCCCTCTCTCCTGTGTGTATCTTCTCCTGTGTGTATCCTCCTCTCTCTGTGTGTGTATCCTCTCTTTGTGTATCCTTCTCTCTGTGTGTGTATCCTCCTCTCTCCTGTTTGTATCCTCCTCTTTTGTGTATCCTCCTTTGTGTATCTTCTCTCCTGTGTATCCCCTCTTTTGTGTGTATCCTCCTCCTGTGTATCTCCTCTTCTGTGTGTGTATCCTCCTCTTTTGTGTATCCTCCTCTGTGTATCCTTCTCTCTCCTGTGTATCCTCCTCTCCTGTGTGTATCCTCTCTCTCTGTGTGTATCCTCTCCTGTGTATCCTCTCTTGTGTATCCTCTCTCCTTTGTGTATCCTCCTTTCTCCTGTGTATCCCTCCTGTGTATCCTCTCTGTGTATCTCCTCTCTCCTGTGTATCCTCTCTCCTGTGTGTATCCTCTCTCCTCTGTGTATCCTCCTGTGTATCTCTCTCTGTGTGTATCTCCTCTCCTGTGTGTATCTCTCCTGTGTGTATCCCTCTCCTGTGTATCCCTCTCCTGTGTATCCCTCTCCTGTGTGTATCCTCTCTTTGTGTATCCTCTCTCCTCTGTGTGTATCCTCCTCTCCTGTGTATCCTCTTTTGTGTATCCTCCTTTGTGTATCCTCTTCTCCTGTGTATCCCCTCCTGTGTGTATCCCTCCTGTGTATCCTTTTCCTGTGTGTATCCTCCTCCTGTGTATCCTCCTCTCTTGTGTGTATCCCTCTCCTGTGTATCTTCCTCTCTCCTGTATCCTCCTCTCTCTGTGTGTATCTTCCTCCTGTGTATCCTCCTGTGTATCCTCTCCTCTGTGTGTATCCTCCTTCCTGTGTGTATCCTTCTCTCTCCTGTGTGTATCCTCTCCTGTGTATCCTCTTCCTGTGTATCCCCTCCTGTGTATCCTCCTTCTCCTGTGTGTATCCTCCTGTGTATCCTCCTCTCTTCTGTGTGTATTCTCTCCTGTGTGTATCCTCCTCTCTGTGTGTGTATCCTTTTCTCCTGTGTGTATCCCCTCTCCTGTGTATCCTCTCCTGTGTGTGTATCCTCTCTTGTGTGTATCTCTCCTGTGTGTATTTTTCTCCTGTGTGTATCCTCCTCCTGTGTATCCCCTCTCTGTGTGTATCCTCTTCCTGTGTGTATCCTCTCTCCTGTGTGTATCCCCTCTCCTGTGTGTATCTCTCTCTGTGTATCCTCCTCTCTGTGTGTGTATCCTCTCTTCTGTGTGTGTATTTTTCTCTCCTGTGTATCCCTCCTGTGTATCCTCTCTTGTGTATCTTCCTCTCTCCTGTGTGTATCCTCCTGTGTATCCTCTCTTGTGTGTATCCCTCTCCTGTGTGTATCCTCCTCTGTGTATCCTCCTCCTGTGTGTATCCCACCTCCTGTGTGTATCTCCTCCTGTGTGTATCCTCTTTGTGTGTATCCTCTTTTGTGTGTATCCTTCTCTGTGTGTATCCCTCTCCTGTGTTTATCCTCCTCTCTTCTGTGTGTATCTCCTCCTGTGTATCCTCCTCTCTTGTGTATCCTCTCTCTCCTGTGTATCCTCTCTCCTTTGTGTATCCTCTCTCCTGTGTGTATTCTCCTGTGTGTATCCTCTCTCTCCTGTGTATCTCCTCTCTCCTGTGTGTATCCTCCTCTCTCCTGTGTATCCTCCTCTCTTGTGTGTATCCTCCTCTCCTGTGTGTATCCTCTCTCCTGTGTGTATCCTCCTGTGTATTCTCTCTCCTGTGTATCCTCCTTTCTCCTGTGTATCCTCCTCTTCTGTGTGTATCCTCCTCTTTTGTGTGTATCCTCCTGTGTATTTTTCTCCTGTGTATCCTTTCTCTGTGTGTATCCTCTCTCCTCTGTGTGTATCTCCTCCTGTGTGTATCCTCTCTCTCTGTGTGTATCCTCCTCTCTCCTGTGTATCCTCCTCCTGTGTATCCTCCTCCTGTGTATTCTCCTGTGTGTATCCTCTTCTCCTGTGTATCCTCCTGTGTATCTTTCTCCTGTGTATCCTCCTCTTTTGTGTGTATCCTCCTCTCTCCTGTGTGTATCCCCTCTCCTGTGTATCCTCCTCCTGTGTATCCTCTCTCCTGTATCCTCCTCTGTGTGTATCTCCTCCTGTGTGTGTATCCTTCTCTCCTGTGTGTATCCTCTCTCCTGTGTGTATCTCCTGTGTGTATCCTCCTCTCTTCTGTGTGTATCCTTCTCCTGTGTGTATCCTTCTCCTGTGTGTATCTCCTCCTGTGTGTATCCTCCTTCCTGTGTGTATCCTTTCTCCTGTGTGTATCCTCTTCTCTGTGTATCCTCTTTTGTGTATCCTCTCTCCTGTATCCTCCTCTCTTCTGTGTGTATCCCTCTCCTGTGTGTATCCTCTTCTCCTGTGTGTGTGTATCCCCTCTTCTGTGTATCCTCCTTCTCCTGTGTGTATCCTCCTCTCCTGTGTGTATCCTCTCTCTCTGTGTATCCTCCTCTCTCTGTGTATCCTCTCCTGTGTATCCTTCTCTCTGTGTATCCTTCTCTCCTGTGTGTATCCTCCTTCTCCTGTGTGTATCACCCTCTCCTGTGTATCCTCCTCTCTCTGTGTGTATCCTCCTCTCTTCTGTGTATCTCCTCTCCTGTGTATCTCTCCTGTGTATCCTTCTCTGTGTGTATCCTTTTCTCCTGTGTGTATCTCTCTCTGTGTGTGTATCTCTCCTGTGTGTATCCTCCTTCTGTGTGTATCCCCTTCTCCTGTGTGTATCCTCCTCTTTTGTGTGTATCCCTCTCCTGTGTATCCTCTTCTGTGTATCCTCCTCTGTGTGTATTTTTCTCTCCTGTGTATCCTTCTCTCCTGTGTGTATCCTCTCTCTGTGTGTGTATCCTCCTCTGTGTGTATCCTCCTCTCCTGTGTGTATCTCCTCCTGTGTATCTCTCTCTGTGTATCCTCCTGTGTATCCTCCTGTCTCCTGTGTATCTCCTCCTGTGTATTTTTCTCTCCTGTGTGTATCCTCCTCTCTTCTGTGTATCCTCCTTCTCCTGTGTATCTTTCTCCTGTGTATCCTTTTCTCCTGTGTATCCTCTTCTGTGTGTATCCTCTCTCTGTGTGTATCCTCTCTCTCCTGTGTGTATCCTCTCTTGTGTGTATCCTCTCTCCTGTTTGTATCCTCCTCTTGTGTGTATCCTCTCTGTGTGTATCTTCTCCTGTGTGTATCCTCTTCTGTGTATCCTCCTCTTTTGTGTGTATCCTCCTCTTTTGTGTGTATCTCCTGTGTGTATTCTCTCCTGTGTGTATCCTCCTCTCTCCTGTGTGTATTCTCCTCTCCTGTGTGTATCCTTCTCTCTCCTGTGTGTATCCTCTCTTGTGTATCCTCTCTTCTGTGTATCCTCCTCTCTCCTGTGTGTATCTCCTGTGTGTATTTTTCTCTCCTGTGTATCTTCTCCTGTGTATCTTTCTCCTGTGTGTGTATCTTCTCTCTCCTGTGTGTATCCTCCTCTGTGTATCTCTCCTGTGTGTGTATCCCCTCTCCTGTGTGTGTATCCTCTCTGTGTATCCTCCTCTTTGTGTGTATCCTTCTCTCTCCTGTGTGTATCCTCCTTTGTGTATCCTCCTCTGTGTATCCTCCTCTGTGTATCCTCTCTCTCCTGTGTATCCTCCTCTCTTCTGTGTGTATCCTCCTTTGTGTATCCTCTCTGTGTGTATCCTCTTCTCCTGTGTGTATCTTCCTCTCTGTGTGTATCTCTCCTGTGTATCCTCTCTTGTGTATCCTCCTTTCTCCTGTGTGTATCACCCTCTCCTGTGTGTATCCTTTTTCTCCTGTGTGTATCCCTCTCCTGTGTGTATCCTTCTCTCTCCTGTGTTTATCCTCCTCTCTCTGTGTATCCTCTCTTCTGTGTATCCTCTCTTTGTGTGTATCCTCTCTCTCTGTGTATCCTCTCTCCTGTGTGTGTATCCTCTCTCTGTGTGTATTCTTTCTCCTGTGTGTATCCTCTCTCTCCTGTGTGTATCCTCTCTGTGTGTATCCTCTCTCCTGTGTGTATCCCTCTCCTGTGTATTCTCTCCTGTGTATCCCTCTCTGTGTGTATCTTCTCCTGTGTATTTTTCTCCTGTGTATTCTCCTCTCCTGTGTATCTTCTCCTGTGTATCCCCTCCTGTGTGTGTATCCTTCTCTCCTGTGTATCCTTTTTCTCCTGTGTATTCTCTCTCCTGTGTATCTCCTCCTGTGTATCCTCTCTGTGTGTGTATCCTTCTCCTGTGTGTATCCTCTCTTTGTGTATCCTCCTGTGTGTGTATCCTTTCTCCTGTGTGTGTGTATCCCCTCTCCTGTGTATCCTCCTGTGTGTGTATCTCCTCCTGTGTGTATTTTTCTCCTGTGTATCTTCTCCTGTGTATCTTCTCCTGTGTATTTTTCTCCTGTGTATCCTCTCCTGTGTATCCCTCTCCTGTGTATTTTCTCTCCTGTGTGTGTATCTTCTCCTGTGTATCTTCCTCTCCTGTGTATCTTCCTCTCCTGTGTATCCTCTCTTTGTGTATCCTCCTCTCTCTGTGTATCCTCTCTTCTGTGTGTATCCTCCTGTGTGTATCTTCTCCTGTGTATCCTCCTTTCTCCTGTGTATCCTCTCTGTGTGTGTATCCTCCTGTGTGTATCCTCTCTTTGTGTGTATCCTCCTGTGTGTATCTTCCTCTCCTGTGTGTATCTTCTCCTGTGTATCCTCCTCCTGTGTATCCTTCTCCTGTGTGTATCTTCTCTCTCCTGTGTATCCCTCTCCTGTGTATCCTTCTCTCTCCTGTGTATCCCTCTCCTGTGTATCCTCTCTTTGTGTATCCTCCTGTCTCCTGTGTATCCTCCTGTCTCCTGTGTATCCTCTCTGTGTGTATCCTCTCTTTGTGTATCCTCTCTTTGTGTGTATCCTCTCTTTGTGTATCCTCTCTCTGTGTATCCTCCTCTCTCTGTGTGTATCCTCCTGTGTGTGTATCCCTCCTGTGTGTGTATCTCCTCCTGTGTGTATTATTGAATGAGACTCTGACTCAGTGGGCATAAAAAGAGACTCAGGTGTATTGCCCAGGTGTTCATTACTTACAGAAACTCTGAATGAGGGGCCATACAAAATAGACACCTGACTATTGCTCCATTGTCAATTATTCAATAAGGTTCTAAATGAGGGCTAGTATGAAATAGAATCCTGAGAATTCGCCAGGTGTGTATCATTCAGGAGGCACAGAATGAGTGGCCATATAAAAATGCTCGACTATTACCCTGGTGTGGATTATTCACTGAGGATCTAAATGAGTGGCTACATGAAGTAGACTCTTAACTCTTCCCCAGGTGTGTATTATTGAATGAGACTCTGACTCAGTGGGCATAAAAAAGAGACTCAGGTGTATTGCCCAGGTGTTCATTACTTACAGAGACTCTGAATGTGTAGGCATTTGAAGTAGACCCTTGACTGTTTCTGAGGGGAGTATTATTCACAGAGGCCCAGAACGAGTGGCCATGTGAAAGAGATTCCTGACTTATCAGATATACATGTTATTCACTAAAACACTGAAAGAGTGGCCTTATGAAATAGACGACATTTTTCTTTACAGGTGTCTGTTATTTTTTGACTCTCTGAATGAACCACCTTATGAAATGCACTAGTGATTATTCTTCACATGTGCAATATTCGAAGTGGTTCTGTATGAGTGTCCATATCAAATAGTCTCCTGACTCTCACACATGTGTGTATCATTCACGGAGCTGCTTTATTTGGGGCTACCTTCAATAGGGTCCTCACTCCTCCACAGCTGTTTATTATGCACTGAAGCTCTGAATGAGAGGCCATATGAAATAGACTCCTTACTATTGCCCCATTGTGCATTATTCAGTAATTCTGTGATTGAGTGGCCATATGACCTGGACTCTGACTATTCCCAAGGTGTGTATTCTTCAGTCAGTTTCTGAACGAGTGACCACATAAAATAGACTCCTGACTCTGTCCTCTTGACTATTTCTCAGCTCTGCATTTTCCACTGAGTCGCTGGGTGAACGGTCATATCAAATAGTCTCCAGACAATTCTCCAGGTGTGCATTATTCAGTGAGTCTCTTAATAAGTGGCTATATATAATAGAATCCTGAGTATTTTCCAGATATATATGATTCTTCACTGAGGAACTGAATAAGTGGCCATGTCAAGTACACTCCTGACATTTCCATACGTCTGTATTATTCTGTGAGGCTCTGAATGAGTGGCCATAAAATAGAGACTCCTATATACTACTCAGGCGTGAGTTTTACATTCGGCTGTAAATGAGTGGCTATATGAAATAGAATCCTGACTTTCCCAAGGTGTCTGTTATTCAGTTAGGCTCTGAGTATGTGGCTATATGAAATAGAATTCTGACTACAATACAGGTGTTCTTTACTCAATGAACCTCTGAAGAAATGCCACATGTAATAGCGTCCAGAGTATTCCTCAGGTATTTATTATTCACTGAGGCTCTGAAACTTTGGCCATATGAAATTGTTTCCTGACTAGTCTACAGGCGTGTATTATTGACACTGACTCTAAATATTTGGGCATATGGAATAGACTAGTGACTATTCCAAAGTTGTGTATTACTGACTCAGGCTTTGATTTTGTGGCCATATAAAATAGACTAGTGTCTATTCCACACGTGTGCATTATTCCCTTAGGCTGTAAATGAGAGGCTATGTAAAGTACACTCCTAACACTTCCCCAGGTGTGTGTCACTCAGTGAGGCTCTTTTGTATGACCATATGAAACAGGAGGCTGTCTATCTCAAATAATTTTATTATTCAGTGAATCTCTGAATGAGTGGCTATATGAAATAGACTGCTGAGTACTTTACATTTGTGCATTATTCATTGAGGTTACGAGTCAGTGGCTATATAAAATGGAATCCTGACTATTCCACAGGTGTGCATTATTCACTGAGGCTCTGAAACTTTGGCCATATGAAATAGACTCCTGGCTACTCCACAGGTCTGCATTATTTACCGAGGCTCTGAATGAATGTCCATCGAAAATAGACTCCAAATTATTCTCCAGGTGTGTATTATTCAGTGAGCCTCAGAAGATGTGGCCATACTAATTAGATTTCTTACTATATCAAGGGTCTGTCTTATGCACTGAGGCTCTGAATATGTGTCTACATGAAAGAGTCTCCTGACTACACCACATTTTTCAATGACACATTGAATGAGAGGCCACATGAAAAGTCTCCTGACTATTCCACAGGTGTGCATTATTCACTGAGGCTCTGAATATGTGTCTACATGAAAGAGTCTCCTGACTATTCCACAGGTGTGCATTATTCACTGAGGCTCTGAATATGTGTCTACATGAAAGAGTCTCCTGACTATTCCACAGGTGTGCATTATTCACTGAGGCTCTGAATATGTGTCTACATGAAAGAGTCTCCTGACTATTCCACAGGTGTGCATTATTCACTGAGGCTCTGAATATGTGTCTACATGAAAGAGTCTCCTGACTATTCCACAGGTGTGCATTATTCACTGAGGCTCTGAATGAATGTCCATCGAAAATAGACTCCAAATTATTCTCCAGGTGTGCATTATTCACTGAGGCTCTGAATATGTGTCTACATGAAAGAGTCTCCTGACTATTCCACAGGTGTGCATTATTCACTGAGGCTCTGAATATGTGTCTACATGAAAGAGTCTCCTGACTATTCCACAGGTGTGCATTATTCACTGAGGCTCTGAATATGTGTCTACATGAAAGAGTCTCCTGACTATTCCACAGGTGTGCATTATTCACTGAGGCTCTGAATGAGTGGCCATATAAAATAGACACCTGACTATTGCTCCATTGTGAATTATTCAATAAGGTTCTAAATGAGTGGCTATATGAAATAGACTCCTGACTATTCCACAGGTGTGCATTATTCACTGAGGCTCTGAATATGTGTCTACATGAAAGAGTCTCCTGACTATTCCACAGGTGTGCATTATTCACTGAGGCTCTGAATATGTGTCTACATGAAAGAGTCTCCTGACTATTCCACAGGTGTGCATTATTCACTGAGGCTCTGAATGAGTGGCCATATAAAATAGACTAGTGACTATTTCAAAGTTGTGTATTACTGACTCAGGCTTTGATTTTGTGGCCATATAAAATAGACTAGTGTCTATTCCACACGTGTGCATTATTCACTGAGGCTCTGAAACTTTGGCCATATGAAATAGAATTCTGACTACAATACAGGTGTTCTTTACTCAATGAACTTCTGAAGAAATGCCACATGTAATAGCGTCCAGAATATTCCTCAGGTATTTATTATTCACTGAGGCTCTGAATGAGTGGCCATATAAAATAGACTAGTGACTATTTCAAAGTTGTGTATTACTGACTCAGGCTTTGATTTTGTGGCCATATAAAATAGACTAGTGACTATTTCAAAGTTGTGTATTACTGACTCAGGCTTTGATTTTGTGGCCATATAAAATAGACTAGTGTCTATTCCACACGTGTGCATTATTCACTGAGGCTCTGAATATGTGTCTACATGAAAGAGTCTCCTGACTATTCCACAGGTGTGCATTATTCACTGAGGCTCTGAAACTTTGGCCATATGAAATAGAATTCTGACTACAATACAGGTGTTCTTTACTCAATGAACCTCTGAAGAAATGCCACATGTAATAGCGTCCAGAATATTCCTCAGGTATTTATTATTCACTGAGGCTCTGAAACTTTGGCCATATGAAATAGAATTCTGACTTCAATACAGCAGTTCTTTACTCAATGAACTTCTGAAGAAATGCCACATGTAATAGCGTCCAGAATATTCCTCAGGTATTTATTATTCACTGAGGCTCTGAATATGTGTCTACATGAAAGAGTCTCCTGACTATTCCACAGGTGTGCATTATTCACTGAGGCTCTGAATATGTGTCTACATGAAAGAGTCTCCTGACTATTCCACAGGTGTGCATTATTCAGTGAGTCTCTTAATAAGTGGCTATATATAATAGAATCCTGAGTATTTTCCAGATATATATGATTCTTCACTGAGGAACTGAATAAGTGGCCATGTCAAGTACACTCCTGACATTTCTATACGTCTGCATTATTCTGTGAGGCCCTGAATGGGTGGCCATATAAAATAGACTAGTGTCTATTCCACACGTGTGCATTATTCAGTGAGTCTCTTAATAAGTGGCTATATATAATAGAATCCTGACTTTCCCAAGGTGTCCGTTATTCAGTTAGGCTCTGAGTATGTGGCTAAATGAAATAGAATTCTGACTTCAATACAGCAGTTCTTTACTCAATGAACTTCTGAAGAAATGCCACATGTAATAGCGTCCAGAATATTCCTCAGGTATTTATTATTCACTGAGGCTCTGAAACTTTGGCCATATGAAATGGTTTCCTGACTAGTCTACAGGTGTGTATTATTGACAATGACTATAAATATTTGGGCATATGGAATAGACTAGTGACTATTTCAAAGTTGTGTATTACTGACTCAGGCTTTGATTTTGTGGCCATATAAAATAGACTAGTGTCTATTCCACACGTGTGCATTATTGACTTAGGCTGCAAATGAGAGGCTATGTAAAGTACACTCCTAAAACTTTCCCAGGTGTGTGTCACTCAGTGAGGCTCTTTTTGTATGACCATATGAAACAGGAGGCAGTCTATCTCAAATAATTTTATTATTCAGTGAATCTCTCTAAGAGTGGCTATATGAAATAAACTGCCGAGTACTTTACATTTGTGCATTATTCATTGAGTTTACGAGTCAGTGGCCATATAAAATGGAATCCTGACTAATCCACACGTGCATATTATCCACTAAGGCTATGAAGTTGTTTCAAAATGAAATAGACTCCTTGCTACTCCACAGGTCTTTATTATTTACCGAGGCTCTGAATATGTGTCTACATGAAAGAGTCTCCTGACTATTCCACAGGTGTGCATTATTCACTGAGGCTCTGAAACTTTGGCCATATGAAATAGAATTCTGACTACAATACAGGTGTTCTTTACTCAATGAACTTCTGAAGAAATGCCACATGTAATAGCGTCCAGAATATTCCTCAGGTATTTATTATTCACTGAGGCTCTGAATATGTGTCTACATGAAAGAGTCTCCTGACTATTCCACAGGTGTGCATTATTTTTTATTCCTAATACGTGTTTATTGCTTTCTTTTTAAATTTTTGAATTTTTATTGCATTATAGGTTTCGGGGTACATGTGCAGAACCTGCAAGTTAGTTGGATAGGTACTCACATGGCAGTGTGTTTTGCTGCCTTTCTCCCCTTCACCCACACTTGGCATTTATCCCCAGGCTATCCCTCCCCAGCCCCCCGTCCTTCTTCCATTTCCCCAACAGTCCCCACTGTGTAGTAGACCCCTTCCTGTGTCCATGTTTTCTCATTTTTCTCACCCGTCTATGAGTGAGAATATGCAGTATTTCGTTTCCTGTTCTTGTGTCAGTTTGCTGAGAATGATGTTCTCCAGATTCATCCATGTCCTTACAAAAAACTCAAACTCATCAATTTTGATTGCTGCATAATATTCCATGTTGTATATGTGCCACATTTTCCCAGTCCAGTCTATTATCTATGGGCATTTGGGCTGGTTCCAGGACTTTGCTATTGTAAACAGTGCTGCAATGAACATTCGTGTGCATGTGTCCTTATAGTAGGACAATTTATAGTCCTTTGGATATATATACCCAGTAATGAGATTGCTGTGTCAAATGGGATTTCTATTTCTAGGTCCTTGAGGAATCGCCACACTGTCTTCCACAATGGTTGAACTAATTTACACTCCCACCAACAGTGTAAGAGTGTTCCTTTTTCTCCACATCCTCTCCAGCATCTGCTGTCTCCAGATTTTTTAATGATCGCCATTCTAACTGGCGTGAGATGGTATCTCAATGTGGTTTTGATTTGCATCTCTCTAATGACCAGTGATGATGAGCATTTTTTCATGTGTTTGTTAGCCTCATGTATGTCTTCTTTGTAAATTGTCTGTTCATGTCCTTTTCCTGTTTTTGAATGGGCTTGTTTGTTTTTTCCTGTAAATCTGTTTGTGTTCTTTGTAAATTCTGGATATCAGCCCTTTGTCAGATGCGTAAACTGGAAAAATTTTTTCCCATTCTGATGGTTGCCGATTCACTCTAGTGACTGTTTCTTTTGCTGTGCAGAAGCTGTGGAGTTTGATTAGGTCCCATTTGTCTATTTTGGATTTCGTTGCCAATGATTTTGGTGTTTTGGTCATGAAGTCCGTGCCTACTCCTATATCCTGAAAGGTTTTGCCAAGATTTTCTTCTAGGGTTTTTATGGTGTCAGTTCTTATGTTTAAGTCTTTAATCCATCTGGAGTTAATTTTAGTGTAAGGTGTCAGGAAGGGGTCCAGTTTCTGCTTTCTGCACATGGCTAGCCAGTTTTCCCAACACCATTTCTTAAACAGGGAATCATTTCTCCATTGCTTCTTCTTGTCACGTTTACCAAAGATTATATGGTTGTAGATATGTTGTGTTGCCTCCGATGCCTCTGTTCTGTTCCATTGGTCTATATCTCTGTTTTGGTACCAGTACCATGCTGTTTTGATTACAGTAGCCTTGTAGTATAGTTTGAAGTCTGGTAGTGGGATGCCTCCCGCTGTGTTCTTTTGCTTAGAATTTACTTAGCAATGTGAAAGAGATTCATGTCTTATTAGATATACATGTTATTCACTAAAACACTGAAAGAGTGGCCTTTTGAAATAGATCACATTTTATTCCACAGGTGTGCATTATTTTTTGACTCTCCAAACGAACCACCATATGAAATAGACTAGCGATTATTCCCCACATGTGAAATATTCGAAGAGGTTCTGTATGAGTGTCCATATCAAATAGTCTCCTGACTCTCTCACATGTGGGTATCATTCACGGAGCTGCTTTATTTGGGGCTACAATCAATAGGGTCCTCCCTCCTCCACAGTCGTTTATTACACACTAAAGCTCTGAATGAGAGGCCATATGAAATAGACTCCTTACTATTGCCCCATTGTGCATTATTCGGTAATGCTGTGATTGAGTGGCCATATGACCTGGACTCTGACTATTCCCAAGGTGTGTATTCTTCAGTCAGTTTCTGAACGAGTGACCACATAAAATAGACTCCTGACTTTGTCCTCTTGACGATTTCTCAGCTCTTCATTTTCCACTGAGTTACTGGGTGAAAGGTCATATCAAATAGTCTCCAGAAAATTCTCCAGGTGTGCATTATTCAGTGAGTCTCTTAATAAGTGGCTATATATAATAGAATCCTGAGTATTTTTCTGATATATATAATTCTTCACTGAGGAACTAAATAAGTGGCCATGTCAAGTACAATCATTACATTTCCATACGTCTGTATTATTCTGTGAGGACTGAATGAGTGGCCATATGAAACAGAATTCTGACTTTCCCAAGGTGTCTGTTATTCAGTTAGGCTCTGAGTATGTGGCTATACGAAACAGAATTCTGACTTTCCCAAGGTGTCTGTTATTCAGTTAGGCTCTGAGTATGTGGCTATATGAAATAGAATTCTGACTACAATACAGGTGTTCTTTACTCAATGAACCTCTGAAGAAATGCCACATGTAACAGCGTTCAGTTTATTTCTCAGGTATTTATTATTCACTGAGGCTCTGAATCTTTGGCCATATGAAACAGAATTCTGACTTTCCCAAGGTGTCTGTTATTCAGTTAGGCTCTGAGTATGTGGCTATATGAAACAGAATTCTGACTTTCCCAAGGTGTCTGTTATTCAGTTAGGCTCTGAGTATGTGGCTATATGAAATAGACTCCTTACTATTGCCCCATTGTGCATTATTCACTGAGGCTCTGAATGAGTGGCCATATGACCTGGACTCTGACTATTCCCAAGGTGTGTGTCACTCAGTGAGGCTCTTTTTGTATGACAATATGAAACAGGAGGCTGTCTATCTCAAATAATTTTATTATTCAGTGAATCTCTCCATGAGTGGCTATATGAAATAAACTGCTGAGTACTTTACATTTGTGCATTATTCACTGAGGCTACGAATGTGTTTTCTAATAAAATAGTCTCCTGGCTACTCCACAGGTGTGCATTATTCACTGAGGCTACGAATGTGTTTTCTAATAAAATAGTCTCCTGGCTACTCCACAGGTGTACATCATTTTCCGAGGCTCAGAATATATGTCCATCGAAAATAGACCTCAAATTATTACACAGCTGTGTATTATTCAGTGAGGCTCTGAGTATGTGGCTATATGAAATAGACTCCTTACTATTGCCCCATTGTGCATTATTCAGTGAGGCTCAGAATATATGTCCATCGAAAATAGACCTCAAATTATTACACAGCTGTGTATTATTCAGTGAGGCTCAGAATATGTTTCCATATCAATTTGATTCCTTACTATATCAAGTGTCTGTCTTATGCACTGAAGCTCTGAATATGTGTCTACATGAAAGTGTCTCCTGACTACACCACATTTTTCAATGACACATTGAATGAGAGGCCACATGAAAAAGTCTCCTGACTATACCACAGGTGTGCATTATTCACTGAGGCTCTAAATGAGTGGCTATATGAAATAGACTCCTTACTATTGCCCCATTGTGCATTATTCAGTGAGGCTCAGAATATATGTCCATCGAAAATAGACCTCAAATTATTACACAGCTGTGTATTATTCAGTGAGGCTCAGAATATGTTTCCATATCAATTTGATTCCTTACTATATCAAGTGTCTGTCTTATGCACTGAAGCTCTGAATATGTGTCTACATGAAAGTGTCTCCTGACTACACCACATTTTTCAATGACACATTGAATGAGAGGCCACATGAAAAAGTCTCCTGACTATACCACAGGTGTGCATTATTTAGTCAGACTCTGAATGAGGAGATAAAAGTAAATCCTGACTATTAATCCAGGTGTGTATATTTAGTGAGGCTCTCAACGGGTAGCCATTGCAAAGAGACTTCTGACTATTCCGCAGGTGCGAATTATTCAGTAATTCTCTGAATGAGTGGCCACATGAAAAGTCTCCTGACTATTCCACAGGTGTGCATTATTCACTGAGGCTCTAAATGAGTGGCTATATGAAATAAACTGCTGAGTACTTTACATTTGTGCATTATTCACTGAGGCTCTAAATGAGTGGCTATATGAAATAGACTCCTCATTATTCTTTATGTGTGCATTATTCCAACAGGTTCGGTATGAGTGTCCATACCAAATAGACTCCTGAAACTCCCCCAGGTGTGTACTACTCAGCGTTACACATTATTATAGTTCATATGAAATAGACTCCTGACTATCACACAGGTGCTCATCATTCAGCAAGGCACTTAATTTCTGGCTATGTTAAACAGAGTCCCGATTACTCCATAGAAGTTTACTATTCACAGAAACTTTGAATGATAGACCATATAAAAGAGAAACCTGACAATTGCTCCATTGTGAATTATTCACTGAGGCTCTGAAACTTTGGCCATATGAAATAGACTCCTGAAACTCCCCAGGTGTGTACACTTAGTGAGGCTCTTAACGAGTGGCCATAGGAAAGAGACTTCTGACTATTCCACAGGTGTGCATTATTCACTGAGGCTCTGAATATGTGTCTACATGAAATAGACTCCTGAAACTCCCCAGGTGTGTACACTTAGTGAGGCTCTTAACGAGTGGCCATAGGAAAGAGACTTCTGACTATTCCACAGGTGTGCATTATTCACTGAGGCTCTGAAACTTTGGCCATATGAAATAGACTCCTGAAACTCCCCAGGTGTGTACACTTAGTGAGGCTCTTAACGAGTGGCCATGTGAAAGAGATTCCTTACTTTTCAGATATACATATTATTCACTAAAACACTGAAATAGTGGCCTTATGAAGTAGAACACATTTTACTCAACAGGTGTGTGTTATTTTTGGATTCTCCAAACTAATCACCATATAAAACAGACTAGTGATTATTCGGCACAGGTGCAGTATTCAAAAATGTTCTGTATGAGTGTTTATGTCAAATAGTCTCCTGACTATTCCACAGGTGTGCATTATTCACTGAGGCTCTGAAACTTTGGCCATATGAAATAGACTCCTGACTATTCCACAGGTGTGCATTATTCAGTGACACTCTGAATTAGAGGCCACATGAAAAGTCTCCTGACTATTCCACAGGTGTGCATTATTCACTGAGGCTCTGAAACTTTGGCCATATGAAATAGACTCCTGAAACTCCCCAGGTGTGTACACTTAGTGAGGCTCTTAACGAGTGGCCATAGGAAAGAGACTTCTGACTATTCCACAGGTGTGCATTATTTAGTGATTCTCTGAATGAGTGGCCATATAAAATAGACTCCTGAAACTCCCCAGGTGTGTACACTTAGTGAGGCTCTTAACGAGTGGCCATAGGAAAGAGACTTCTGACTATTCCACAGGTGTGCATTATTCACTGAGGCTCTGAAACTTTGGCCATATGAAATAGACTCCTGAAACTCCCCAGGTGTGTACACTTAGTGAGGCTCTTAACGAGTGGCCATAGGAAAGAGACTTCTGACTATTCCACAGGTGTGCATTATTCACTGAGGCTCTGAAACTTTGGCCATATGAAATAGACTCCTGACACTGCCCCAGGTGTGTATTATTGACTCTGACTCTAAATATTTGGGCATGTAAAATAGACAAGTGACTATTCCACAGGTGTGCATTATTCACTGAGGCTCTGAAACTTTGGCCATATGAAATAGACTGCTGAGTACTTTACATTTGTGCATTTTCACTGAGACTGTAAATGAGAGGCTATATAAAGTAGACTCCAAACGCTTCCCTAGGTGTGCCTTACTCAGTGAGGCTCACTTTGTTTGTCCATATGAAACAAAATGCTGCTGTATTAAATATATGTATTATTTAGTGAATCACTGAATGAGTGGCCATAGGAAAGAGACTTCTGACTATTCCACAGGTGTGCATTATTCAGTGAGGCTCAGAAGATGTGGCCATATAAATTGGAATCCTGACTAATCCACACGTGCATATTATCCACTGAGGCTATGAATGTGTGTCCTAATAAAATAGACTCCAAATTATTCTCCAGGTGTGTATTATTCAGTGAATCTCTGAATGAGTGGCCATATAAAATATACTCCAAATTATTCTCCAGGTGTGTATTATTCAGTGAGGCTCAGAAGATGTGGCCATACTAATTAGATTCCTTACAACATAAAGGGCCTGTTTTATTCACTGTGGCTCTGAATATGTGTCTACATGAAATAGACTCCTGACTACATCACATTATTCAGTGACACTCTGAATTAGAGGCCACATGAAAAAGTCTCCTGACTATTCCACAGGTGTGCATTATTTAGTGAGACTCTGAATGAGTGTCCTAATAAAATAGACTCCAAATTATTCTCCAGGTGTGTATTATTCAGTGAATCTCTGAATGAGTGGCCATATAAAATAGACTCCAAATTATTCTCCAGGTGTGTATTATTCAGTGAATCTCTGAATCGGTGGCCATATAAAATAGACTCCACACTATATCACAAGTGTTTAATATTCAGTGAGGCTGTGAAAGAGAGTCCATTTGAGTCGGACTTCTAATTACTTTACATGTGCATTATTCACTATTTGTCTTAATGAGTAACTGTATGACATAGACTCTTAATTATTATACATGTGTGCATTAATCAAACAGGCTCTGTTTGAGTGTCCATACCAAATAGACTCCTGACACTGCCCCAGGTGTGTATTATTCAGTGAATCTCTGAATGAGTGGCCATATAAAATAGACTCCAAATTATTCTCCAGGTGTGTATTATTCAGTGAATCTCTGAATGAGTGGCCATATAAAATAGACTCCAAATTATTCTCCAGGTGTGTATTATTCAGTGAATCTCTGAATGAGTGGCCATATAAAATAGACACCTGACTATTGCTCCATTGTGAATTATTCAATAAGGTTCTAAATGAGTGGCCATATAAAATAGACTCCAAATTATTCTCCAGGTGTGTATTATTCAGTGAATCTCTGAATGAGTGGCCATATAAAATGGAATCCTGACTAATCCACACGTGCATATTATCCACTGAGGCTATGAATGTGTGTCCTAATAAAATAGACTCCAAATTATTCTCCAGGTGTGTATTATTCAGTGAATCTCTGAATGAGTGGCCATATAAAATGGAATCCTGACTAATCCACACGTGCATATTATCCACTGAGGCTATGAATGTGTGTCCTAATAAAATAGACTCCAAATTATTCTCCAGGTGTGTATTATTCAGTGAATCTCTGAATGAGTGGCCATATAAAATGGAATCCTGACTAATCCACACGTGCATATTATCCACTGAGGCTATGAATGAGTGTCCTAATAAAATAGACTCCAGACTATATCACAAGTGTTTAATATTCAGTGAGGCTGTGAAAGAGAGTCCATTTGAGTCGGACTTCTAATTACTTTACATGTGCATTATTCACTGTTTGTCTGAATGAGTAACTGTATGACATAGACTCTTAATTATTATACATGTGTGCATTAATCAAACAGGCTCTGTTTGAGTGTCCATACCAAATAGACTCCTGACACTGCCCCAGGTGTGTATTCTCCTCTCTCCTGTGTATCCTCTCCTGTGTGTGTATCCTCTCCTGTGTATCCTCTCCTGTGTATCCTCTCCTGTGTATCCTCTCCTGTGTGTATCTTCCTCTCTCCTGTGTATCTCCTCTCCTGTGTATCCCTCTCCTGTGTATCCTCCTCTCTGTGTGTATTCTCCTCTCTCCTGTGTATCTTCCTCTCTCCTGTGTGTATCCTCCTGTGTGTATCCTCCTCTCCTGTGTATCCTCTCCTGTGTGTATTCTCCTCTCTCCTGTGTATCCTCTCTGTGTGTGTATCCTCCTGTGTGTATCCTCTCCTGTGTATCCTCCTGTGTGTATTCTCCTCTCTCCTGTGTGTATCCTCCTGTGTGTATCCCCTCCTGTGTGTGTATCCTCTCCTGTGTATCCTCTCCTGTGTATCCTCTCTCCTGTGTGTATCCTCTCCTGTGTATCCTCTCCTGTGTATCTTCCTCTCTCCTGTGTATCCTCTCTCCTGTGTATCCCTCTCCTGTGTATCCCTCTCCTGTGTATCCCCTCCTGTGTGTATCCTCTCCTGTGTATCCTCCTGTGTGTATCCTCCTGTGTGTATCCTCCTGTGTGTATCTCTCTCCTGTGTATCTCCTCTCCTGTGTGTGTATCCTCCTGTGTGTATCTCCTGTGTGTATCCTCCTGTGTGTATCCTCCTCTCTCCTGTGTATCCTCTCTCCTGTGTATCCTCTCCTGTGTATCCCTCTCCTGTGTATCCTCTCTCCTGTGTGTGTATCCTCCTGTGTGTATCTCCTCTCTCCTGTGTATCCTCTCTGTGTGTGTATCCTCTCTCCTGTGTATCCTCCTGTGTGTATCCTCTCTGTGTGTATCCCCTCCTGTGTGTGTATCCTCTCTGTGTGTGTATCCTCCTGTGTGTATCCCCTCCTGTGTGTGTATCCTCCTGTGTGTATCTCTCCTGTGTGTGTATCCTCCTGTGTGTATCTTCCTCTCTCCTGTGTGTGTATCCTCCTCTGTGTGTATCTTCCTCTCTCCTGTGTGTGTATCCCTCTCCTGTGTATCCTCTCTGTGTGTGTATCCTCCTCTCCTGTGTATCCCCTCCTGTGTGTGTATCCTCCTGTGTGTATCCTCTCTGTGTGTATCCTCTCTGTGTGTGTATCCTCTCCTGTGTGTATCCTCTCCTGTGTATCCTCTCTCCTGTGTGTGTATCCTCTCTGTGTGTGTATCCTCTCTGTGTGTGTATCCTCTCCTGTGTATCCTCTCTGTGTGTATCCTCCTCCTGTGTGTGTATCCTCCTCCTGTGTATCCTCTCTGTGTGTGTATCCTCTCTGTGTGTATCCTCTCCTGTGTATCCTCTCTGTGTGTGTATCCTCCTCTCTGTGTGTATCCCTCTCCTGTGTGTGTATCCTCCTGTGTGTATCCTCTCCTGTGTATCCTCCTGTGTGTATCCCCTTTCTCCTGTGTATCCCTCTCCTGTGTATCCTCTCCTGTGTATCCTCTCTGTGTGTGTATCCTCTCCTGTGTATCCCCTTTCTCCTGTGTATCCTCCTCCTGTGTGTATCTCTCCTGTGTGTGTATCCTCTCCTGTGTATCCTCCTGTGTGTATCCTCCTCTCTCCTGTGTGTATCTCTCTCCTGTGTATCCTCTCTCTCCTGTGTGTGTATCCCCTCCTGTGTGTATCTCCTCTCTCCTGTGTGTATCCTCCTCCTGTGTGTATTCTCCTCTCTCCTGTTTGTATCTTCCTTGTTCCTGTGTGTATCCCTCTCTCCTGTGTATCCTCCTCTCTCCTGTGTGTATCCCTCTCTCCTGTGTGTGTATCCTCCTCTCCTGTGTATCCCTCTCTCCTGTGTGTATCCTCTCTCCTGTGTGTATTCTCCTCTCTCCTGTGTGTGTGTATCCCCTTTCTCCTGTGTGTATCCTCTCTCTCCTGTGTGTATCCTCTCTCCTGTTTGTATCCTCCTCTCCTGTGTGTATCCTCCTTTCTCCTCTGTGTATCCTCCTCTCTCCTGTGTGTATCCTCCTCCTGTGTGTATTCTCCTCTCTCCTGTGTATTTTCCTCTCTTCTGTGTGTATCTTCCTCTCTCCTGTGTGTATCCTCCTCTGTGTGTATCCCTCTCCTGTGTATCCTCCTCTCTCCTGTGTGTATCCCCTCCTGTGTGTATCTCCTGTGTGTATCTCCTCTCTCCTGTGTGTATCCCTCTCCTGTGTGTATCCTCTCTCCTGTTTGTATCCTCCTCTCTTCTGTGTGTATCTTCCTCTCTCCTGTTTGTATCCTCCTCTGTGTATCCTTTCTCCTGTGTGTATCCTCCTCCTGTGTGTATCCTCTCTCCTGTTTGTATCCTCCTCTCTTCTGTGTGTGTATCCCCTCTCCTGTGTGTGTATCCTCTCTCCTGTTTGTATCCTCCTCTCCTGTGTGTATCTTTCTCTCTCCTGTGTGTATCCTCCTCTGTGTATCCTCTCTGTGTGTATCCCCTCTCCTGTGTGTATCCTCCTGTGTATCCTCTCTTTGTGTATCCCCTTTCTCCTGTGTGTATCCCCTTCTCCTGTGTGTATCCTCCTCTCTCCTTTGTGTATCCTTCTGTCTCCTCTGTGTATCCTCCTCTCTTCTGTGTGTATCCTCTCTCCTGTGTGTATCTTCCTCTCTCCTGTGTATCTTCCTCTCCTGTGTATCTTCCTCTCTCCTGTGTATCCTCTCTTTGTGTATCCTCTCTCCTGTGTGTGTGTATCCTCTCTCCTGTGTGTATCCTTTCTCCTGTGTATCCTCTCTGTGTATCCCCTCTCCTGTGTGTATCCTCCTCTCTTCTGTGTGTATCCTCTCTTGTGTGTATCCTCTCTTCTGTGTGTATTCTCCTCTCTCCTGTTTGTATCCTCCTCTCTCCTGTGTGTATCCCCTCTCCTGTGTATCTCTCCTGTGTGTATCCCCTCTTCTGTGTGTGTATCTTCTCTCTCCTGTGTGTGTATCCCCTTTCTCCTGTGTGTATCCCCTCTCCTGTGTGTGTATCCCCTCTCTCCTGTGTGTGTATCCTCCTCCTGTGTGTGTGTATCCTCCACTCTCCTGTGTGTATCCTCCTTTCTCCTGTGTATCCTCCTGTGTATCTCTCTCCTGTGTATCCTCTCTTGTGTGTATCCCCTCCTGTGTATCTCTCCTGTGTGTGTATCCTCTCTCTCCTGTGTGTATCCCCTCTCTCCTGTGTGTATCCTCCTCTCTGTGTGTATCTCCTCTCTCCTGTGTGTATCCTCTCTCCTGTTTGTATCCCCTCTCCTGTGTGTATCCCCTCTCCTGTGTGTGTATCCTTCTCCTGTGTGTGTATCTTCCTCTCCTGTGTGTATCCTCCTCTCTTCTGTGTGTATCTTTCTCCTGTGTGTATCCTCTCCTGTGTGTGTGTATCCTCTCTCCTGTTTGTATCCTCCTCTCTCCTGTGTGTATTCTCCTCTCCTGTGTGTATCTCCTCTCTCCTGTGTGTGTATCCTCCTCTCTCCTTTGTGTATCTCCTCTCCTGTGTGTATCCTCCTTTATTCTGTCTGTATCCTCCACTCATTTGTGTTTATCCTCCTCTCTTCTGTGTGTATCCTCTTCTGTGTGTATCCTCTCTTTGTGTATCCCCTCTCTGTGTGTGTATCCCCTTTCTCCTGTGTGTGTGTATCCCACTCTCCTGTGTGTATCCCACTCTCCTGTGTGTGTGTATCCTTCTCTCCTGTGTGTATCTTTCTCCTGTGTATCTTTCTCCTGTGTTTATCCTCCTCTCTCCTGTTTGTATCCTCTCTCCTGTTTGTATCCTTCTGTCTCCTGTGTGTATCCTCTCTTTGTGTATCCTCTCTCCTGTTTGTATCCCCTCTCCTGTGTGTATCCCCTCTCCTGTGTATCTTCTCCTGTGTGTGTGTATCCTCCTCTCTCCTGTATCCTCCTCTCTTCTGTGTGTATCCTCCTTTCTCCTGTGTGTATCCTCTCTTTGTGTATCTCTCTCTGTGTATCCTCCTTTGTGTATCCTCCTCTCTCCTGTGTGTATTCTCCTCTCCTGTGTGTATCTCCTCTCTCCTGTGTGTATCTTCTCCTGTGTATCCTCCTTTGTGTGTATCCTCTCTCCTGTGTGTATCCTCCTTTATTCTGTCTGTATCCTCCACTCATTTGTGTTTATCCTCCTCTCTTCTGTGTGTATCCTCTTCTGTGTATCCTCCTTTGTGTATCCTCCTGTGTATCTCTCTCTGTGTATCCTCCTGTGTATCCCCTCCTGTGTGTGTGTATCCCACTCTCCTGTGTGTATCCCACTCTCCTGTGTGTATCCTCCTGTGTATCCTTCTCTCCTGTGTGTATCTTCTCCTGTGTATCTTCTCCTGTGTTTATCCTCCTCTCTCCTGTTTGTATCCTCTCTCCTGTTTGTATCCTCCTCTGTGTATCCTCTCTTGTGTGTATCTCCTCTCCTGTGTGTATCCTCCTCCTGTGTATCCCCTCTCTCTGTGTGTATCCTCCTGTGTATCCTCCTCTTTGTGTATCTTCCTCCTGTGTGTATCCTCCTCTCTCCTGTGTGTATCCTCCACTCTCCTGTGTGTATCTTCTCCTGTGTATCCTCTTCTGTGTATCCCTCTGTGTGTATTCTTCTCTCTCCTGTGTGTATCCTCTCTCCTGTTTGTATCCTCCTCTCTTCTGTGTGTATCCTCCTCTCTCCTGTGTGTATCCCCTCTCTGTGTGTGTGTATCCCTCTGTGTGTATCTTTCTCTCCTGTGTATCCTCCTGTGTATCCTCTCTTGTGTGTATCCTCCTTCTGTGTGTATCCCACTCTCCTGTGTGTGTGTATCCTTCTCTCCTGTGTGTATCTTCTCCTGTGTATCTTCTCCTGTGTTTATCCTCCTCTCTCCTGTTTGTATCCTCTCTCCTTTGTGTATCCTTCTCTCTCCTGTGTGTATCCTTCTGTCTCCTGTGTGTATCCTCCTCCTGTGTATCTCTCCTGTGTATCCTCTCTTGTGTGTATCCTCCTGTGTATCCTCCTCTTTGTGTATCTTCCTCTCTCCTGTGTGTATCCTCCTCTCTCCTGTGTGTATCCTCCACTCTCCTGTGTGTATCCTTTCTCCTGTGTATCCTCCTCTGTGTATCCCTCTGTGTGTATTCTTCTCTCTCCTGTGTGTATCCTTCTCTCTCCTGTGTTTATCCTCCTCTCTTCTGTGTGTATCCTCCTTTCTCCTGTGTGTATCCCACCTCTCCTGTGTGTATTTCCTCTCCTGTGTGTATTTCCTCTCCTGTGTATCTTCTCTCTCCTGTGTGTATCCTCTCTTGTGTATCCTCTCTTGTGTGTATCCTCCTCTCTTCTGTGTGTATCCTCCACTCTCCTGTGTATCCTCCTCTTTGTGTATCCCCTCTCTCCTGTGGGTATGCCCATCTCTCTTGTGTGTATCCTCCTTTGTGTGTATCTCCTCTCTGTGTGTATCCTCCTGTGTATCTTCTCTCCTGTGTGTATCCTCCTCTCCTGTGTATCCTCCTCTCTTCTGTGTATCCCCTCCTGTGTATCTTCTCTCCTGTGTGTATCCTTCTCTCTCCTGTGTGTATCCTCTCCTGTGTATCCTCCTGTGTGTGTGTATCCTTTCTCCTGTGTATCTTCTCCTGTGTGTATCCTCCTCTCTCTGTGTGTATCCCCTTCTGTGTGTATCCTCCTCTGTGTATCCTCCTCTCCTGTATCCTCTCTCTTTGTGTATCCTCTCCTGTGTATCCCCTCTTGTGTGTATCTCTCTCCTGTGTGTATCCTCCTCTGTGTGTATCCTCCTCTCTTGTGTGTATCCTTTCTCCTGTGTATCTTCTCTCCTGTGTATCCTCTCCTGTGTGTATCTTTCTCCTGTGTATCTTCTCCTGTGTATCCTTTCTCCTGTGTGTGTATCCTCCTGTGTATCTTCTCCTGTGTGTATCCTCCTGTGTATCCTCCTTCTGTGTGTATCCCACCTCCTGTGTGTATCCTCCTTTCTCCTGTGTGTATCCTTCTCTCTGTGTGTATTCTCCTCTCTCCTGTGGGTATGCCCATCTCTCTTGTGTGTATTCCTCTCCTGTGTGTATCCTCTCTTGTGTGTATCCTCCTCTTCTGTGTGTATCCTCTCTCCTGTGTGTATCCTCCTGTGTATCTTCTCTCCTGTGTGTATTCTCTCCTGTGTTTATCCTCCTCTCTCCTGTTTGTATCCTTCTGTCTCCTGTGTGTATCCTTTTCCTGTGTGTATCCTCTCTTGTGTGTATCCTCCTCTCTCCTGTGTGTATCCTCTTCCTGTGTGTATCCTCCACTCATTTGTGTGTATCCTCCTCTCTTCTGTGTGTATCCTCTCTCCTGTGTGTATCCTTTTCTCTCCTGTGTTTATCCTCCTCTCTCCTGTTTGTATCCTTCTGTCTCCTGTGTGTATCATTTTCTATTTTGTGTGTATCCTCCTCTCCTGTGTGTATCTTCCTCTCTCCTGTGTTTATCCTTCTCTCCTGTGTGTATCTTCTCCTGTGTGTATGCTCCTCTCTCCTGTGTGTATCTCTCTCCTGTGTATCTCTCTCTGTGTATCCTCTTCTGTGTGTATCCTCTCTCCTTTGTGTATCCTCCTCTCTCCTGTGTGTATCCTCCTTTCTCCTGTGTGTATCCTCTCTCCTGTGTGTATCCTTTTCTCTCCTGTGTATCCTCTCTTTGTGTATCCTCCTTTGTGTATCCCTCCTGTGTATCCTCTCTTTGTGTGTATCCTTCTCTCCTGTGTGTATCCTCCTCTCTTCTGTGTGTATCCTCCTTTCTCCTGTGTGTATCCCCTCTCCTGTGTGTGTATCCCCTTTCTCCTGTGTATTCTCTCCTGTGTATCTCTCTGTGTGTATCCTTTTCTCTCCTGTGTGTATCCTCTTTGTGTGTATCCTTTTCCTGTGTATCCCCTCTCTCCTGTGTGTATCCTCTCTCCTGTATCCTCCTCTTGTGTATCCTCTCTTGTGTATCCTCTTTGTGTGTATCCTCTCTCTCCTGTGTATCCTCTCTTGTGTATCCTCTCTGTGTATCCTCTCTTCTGTGTGTATCCCCTCTCTCCTGTGTGTATCCTTTTTTCTCCTGTGTGTATCTCCTCTCTCCTGTGTGTATCCTCCTCTCTCCTGTGTGTATCCTCCTCTCTCCTGTGTTTATCCTCCTCTCTTCTGTGTGTATCCCCTCTCCTGTGTGTATCCCCACTCTCCTGTGTGTATCCTTCTGTCTCCTGTGTGTATCCTCCTTCTGTGTATCCTCTCCTCTGTGTATCCTCCTCTCTCCTGTGTGTATCCTCCTGTGTATCCTCTTTCTCCTGTGTGTATTCTCCTCTCTCCTGTTTGTATCCTCCTCTCTTTGTGTGTATCCCCTCCTGTGTATCCTCCTCCTGTGTGTATTCTTCTCTCCTGTGTATCCCCTCTCCTGTGTGTGTATCCTCCTTCCTGTGTGTATCCTCCTCTCTTCTGTGTATCCTCCTCTCTCTCCTGTGTGTATCCTCCTCTCCTGTGTGTATCCTCCTCTCTTCTGTGTGTGTATCCTCCTGTGTATCCTCTCCTCTGTGTATCCTCTCTTTGTGTATCCTCCTTTGTGTATCCTCCTCTCTTCTGTGTGTGTATCCCTCTCCTGTGTTTATCCTCCTCTCTTCTGTGTGTGTATCCCTTCTCCTGTGTGTGTGTATCCTCTCTTGTGTGTATCCTCCTCTCCTTTGTGTATCCTCCTCTCTCCTGTTTGTATCCTCCTCTCTTGTGTGTATCCTCCTCTCTCTGTGTGTATCCCCTCTCCTGTGTGTATCCTCCTCTCTTCTGTGTGTATCTTCTCTCTCCTGTGTGTATCCTCCTGTGTATCCCCTCTCTGTGTATCCCCTTTCTCCTGTGTGTATCCTCTCTTTGTGTGTATCCTTCTCTCTGTGTGTATCCTCCTTTCACCTGTGTGTATCCTCTCTTCTGTGTGTATCCTTTTCCTGTGTATCCTCTTTGTGTGTATCCTCCTCTCTCCTGTGTGTATCCTTCTCTCTGTGTGTATCCTCCTCTCCTGTGTGTATCTTCCTCCTGTGTGTGTATCTCTCTCCTGTGTATCCTCCTCTCCTTTGTGTATCTCTCTCCTGTGTGTATCCTCCTTCCTGTGTGTATCCCCTCTCCTGTGTGTGTATCCTCCTTTGTGTATCCTCTCTCTCCTGTGTGTATCCTTCTCCTGTGTGTATCTTCCTCTCCTGTGTGTATCCTCCTCTCTTGTGTGTATTCTCCTCTCTCCTGTGTGTATCTTCCTCTCTCCTGTGTGTATCCTCTTTTGTGTATCCTCCTGTGTGTATTCTCCTCTCCTGTGTATCCCCTCTCTCCTGTGTATTCCTCTCTCCTGTGTGTATCCTCCTGTGTATCCTCCTCCTGTGTGTGTATTTTTCTCCTGTGTATCCTCCTTTGTGTATCCTCCTGTGTATCCTCTCTTTGTGTGTATCCTCCTCTCTTCTGTGTATCTTCCTCTCTCCTGTGTTTATCCTCTCTCCTGTGTGTATCCTTCTGTCTCCTGTGTGTATTCTCCTCTCTCCTGTGTGTATCCTCCTCTCTTCTGTGTGTATCCTTTCTCTCCTGTGTGTGTGTATCCTCTCTTCTGTGTGTATCCCCTCTCCTGTGTGTATCCTCTCTCCTGTATCCTCCTCTCCTGTGTGTATCCCCTCCTGTGTATCCTTCTCCTGTGTGTATCTCCTCTCCTGTGTGTATTTTTCTCCTGTGTGTATCTTCCTCCTGTGTGTATCCTTCTCTGTGTGTATCTTCCTCTCCTGTGTGTATCTTCCTCTCTGTGTGTATCCTCCTCTCTCCTGTGTGTATCCTCCTCTCTCCTGTGTGTATCCTTTCTCTCCTGTGTGTATCCTCCTTTCCTGTGTGTATTTTTCTCCTGTGTGTATCTTCCTCCTGTGTGTATCCTCCTCTTTGTGTGTATCTTCCTCTCTCCTGTGTGTATCTTCCTCTCTCCTGTATCCTCCTCTCTTGTGTGTATCCCCTCCTGTGTGTATCCCTCTCTCCTGTGTGTATCCTCCTCTCTCCTGTATCCTCCTCTCTTTGTGTGTATCCTCTCCTGTGTGTATCCTTCTCTCTCCTGTGTGTATCCTCCTCTCTTCTGTGTGTATCCTCCTCTCTTGTGTGTATCCTCCTCTCTTTGTGTGTATCCTCTCTTGTGTATCCTCTTCCTGTGTGTATCCTTCTCTCTCCTGTGTGTATCTCCTGTGTATCCTCCTCTTTGTGTGTATCCCTCTCTCCTGTGTGTATCCCTCTCCTGTGTGTGTATCCTCTCTCCTGTGTATCTTCTCCTGTGTATCCTCTTTTGTGTGTATCCTCTCTTCTGTGTGTATCCCCTCTCCTGTGTGTGTATCCTCTCTCTTCTGTGTATCCTCCTCTGTGTATCTCCTCTCTGTGTATCTCCTCTCTCCTGTGTGTGTATCCTCTCTTCTGTGTGTATCCCTCTCCTGTGTGTATCCTCTTTTGTGTGTATCCTCCTTTTCCTGTGTGTATTTTTCTCCTGTGTATCTTCTCCTGTGTGTATCTTCCTCTCTCCTGTGTGTGTATCCCTCTCCTGTGTGTATCCCTTCTCCTGTGTGTATCTCCTGTGTATCTTCCTCTCTCTGTGTATCCTCCTCTCTTCTGTGTGTATCTCCTGTGTGTATCCTTCTCTCTCTGTGTGTATCCTCTTCTGTGTATCCTCTCTTGTGTGTATCCCCTTCTCCTGTGTGTATCCTCTCTGTGTATCCCCTTTCTCCTGTGTGTATCCTCCTTTGTGTGTATCCCCTCCTGTGTGTATCCCTCTCCTGTGTGTATCTTCCTCTCTCCTGTGTGTATCCTCCTCTCTTCTGTGTGTATCCTCCTGTGTATCCTCCTTTGTGTATCCTCCTCTCTTCTGTGTGTATCCTCCTGTGTATCTTTTCTCCTGTGTGTATCCTCCTCTGTGTATCCTCTGTGTGTATCCTCTCTCCTCTGTGTATCCTTCTCCTGTGTATCCTCTCTCCTGTGTGTATCCTCCTCTCTTCTGTGTGTATCCTCCTCTCTTTGTGTATCCTCCTCTCTTCTGTGTGTATCCTCCTCTTCTGTGTGTATCCTCCTCTCTCCTGTGTATCCTCTCTCTGTGTATCCCTCTCCTGTGTGTATCCTTCTCTCTGTGTATCCTCCTCTCCTGTATCCTCCTCTCTCCTGTGTATCCTCCTCTCCTTTGTGTATCCTCCTCTCCTGTGTGTATCCTCTTTTGTGTATCCTCTTTTGTGTGTATCCCTCTCTCCTGTGTGTATTCTTCTCTCCTGTGTGTATTCTCTCTCCTGTGTGTATCCTCCTCTCTTCTGTGTGTATCTTCCTCTCTCCTGTTTGTATCCTCCTCTCTTCTGTGTGTATCCTTCTCTCTCCTGTGTGTGTGTATCCTCTCTTTGTGTGTATCTCCTGTGTATCCTCCTCTTTGTGTATCCTCTTTTGTGTGTATCCTTCTCTCCTGTGTGTATCTCCTGTGTATCCTCCTCTCTTCTGTGTATCTCCTCTCTCCTGTGTGTATCCTCTCCTGTGTATCCTCCTCTTTGTGTGTATCCTCTCTCTTCTGTGTGTATCCCCTCTTCTGTGTGTATCCTCCTCTCTTCTGTGTGTATCCACCTCTCCTGTGTATCTCTCTGTGTGTATTCTCTCTCCTGTGTGTGTATCCTCTCCTCTGTGTGTATCCACCTCTCCTGTGTGTATCTCCTTTCTCCTGTGTGTGTGTATCCCCTCTTCTGTGTGTATTCTCCTCTCTCCTGTGTGTGTATCCCCTCTTCTGTGTATCCTCTCTCCTCTGTGTATCCTCTCTCCTCTGTGTATCCTCCTCTCTTCTGTGTATCCTCCTCTCCTTTGTGTATCCTCTCCTGTGTATCCTCTTTGTGTGTATCCTCCTCTCCTGTGTGTATCCTCTCTTTGTGTATCTCTCTCCTGTGTGTGTGTATCCTCTCTTGTGTATCCCTCTCCTGTGTGTGTATCCCTCTCTCCTGTGTATTTTCCTCTCTCCTGTGTGTATCCTCCTCTCTTCTGTGTGTATCCTCCTCTCTTCTGTGTATCCTTCTCTGTGTGTATCCTCTCTTGTGTGTATTCTCCTCTCCTGTGTGTGTATTCTCCTCTCTCCTGTGTGTATCCTCCTTTCTCCTGTGTGTATCCCCTCTTCTGTGTGTATCCTCTCTCCTGTATCCTCCTCTTTGTGTATCCTCTTTTGTGTATCCCCTCTGTGTGTATCCACCTCCTGTGTATCCCCTTCTGTGTGTATTTCCTGTCTCCTGTGTGTATCCACCTCTCCTGTGTGTATCTCTCCTGTGTATCCTTTCTCCTGTGTGTGTGTATCCCCTCTTCTGTGTGTATCTTCTCTCTCCTGTGTGTATCCCCTCCTGTGTATCTCCTGTGTATCCTCTCCTCTGTGTATCCTCCTCTCTCCTTTGTGTATCCTCCTCTCTCCTGTTTGTATCCTCCTCTCTTCTGTGTGTATTTTCTCCTGTGTATCCTCCTCTTTGTGTATCCTCCTGTGTATCCTCTCTTTGTGTGTATCCTCCTTTGTGTATCCTCTCTGTGTGTGTATCCTCTCTCTTCTGTGTGTATCTCCTGTGTATCCTCTCTCCTCTGTGTGTGTATTCTCCTCCTGTGTATCCTCCTCTTTGTGTATCCTCTTCCTGTGTGTATTTTCTCCTGTGTATCCCTCTCCTGTGTATCTCCTCTTCTGTGTGTATCCTTTCTCCTGTGTTTATCCTCCTCTCTGTGTGTATTTTCTCCTGTGTATCCTCTCTTTGTGTATCCTCTCTTGTGTATCCCTCTCCTGTGTGTATCCTCCTCCTGTGTGTGTATCCCTCTCCTGTGTGTATCTCCTGTGTATCTCTCTCTCCTGTGTGTATCTCCTTTCTCCTGTGTATCCTCCTCTTGTGTATCCCCTTCTCCTGTGTATCCTCTTCTGTGTGTATCCTCTCTCCTCTGTGTATCCCTCTCTCTGTGTATCTCCTGTGTATCCTCCTCTCTCTGTGTGTGTATCTTCTCTCCTGTGTGTATCCTCTCTTTGTGTATCCTCTCTCTCCTGTGTGTATCTTTCTCTCCTGTGTGTGTGTGTATCCTCTCTTTGTGTATCCCCTCCTGTGTGTATCCCTCTCCTGTGTATTTTCCTCTCTCCTGTGTGTATCCTCCTCTCTTCTGTGTATCCTCCTCTCTTCTGTGTGTATCCTTCTCTCTCCTGTGTGTATCTCCTCTCTGTGTGTATTCTCCTCTCTCCTGTGTGTATTCTCCTCTCTCCTGTGTGTATCCTCCTTTCTCCTGTGTGTATCCTCCTCTCTTCTGTGTGTGTATCCTCCTCTTTGTGTATCCCCTCTTCTGTGTGTATCCTCCTCTCTTCTGTGTGTATCCACCTCTCCTGTGTATCCTCTTGTGTATCCTCTCTTGTGTGTATCTCCTGTGTATCCCTTCCTGTGTGTATCCACCTCTCCTGTGTGTATCTCCTCCTGTGTGTGTGTATCCCCTCTTCTGTGTGTATTCTCCTCTCTCCTGTGTGTATTCCCTCCTGTGTGTATCCTCCTCTCCTGTGTGTATCCTCCTCTCTGTGTGTATCCTCCACTCTCCTGTGTGTATCCCCTCTTCTGTGTTTATCCTCCTCTCTGTGTATCCTCCTTTGTGTGTATCCTCCTCTCTTGTGTGTATTTTCTCCTGTGTATCCTCTCTGTGTGTGTATCCTCCTCTCTTCTGTGTGTATCTCCTGTGTATCCTCTCTCCTCTGTGTGTGTATCTCTCTCCTGTGTGTATCTCCTCCTGTGTATCCTCTCTTTGTGTGTATCCTCTCTCCTGTGTGTATTCTCCTCTCTCCTGTGTATCCCCTCTCCTGTGTGTATCCTCCTTTGTGTATCCTTCTCTGTGTGTATCCTCCTTTCTCCTGTGTTTATCCTCCTCTCTTCTGTGTGTATCTTCTCTCCTGTGTGTATCCTCCTTTGTGTATCCTCTCTTCTGTGTGTATTTTCTCCTGTGTATCCTCCTCTTTGTGTATCCTCCTCTCTCCTGTGTGTATCCTCCTTTCTCCTGTGTGTGTGTATCCTCCTCTCTTGTGTGTATCCCTCTCCTGTGTGTATCTTCTCTCCTGTGTGTATCCCTCTCTCTGTGTGTATTTCCTGTCTCCTGTGTGTATCCACCTCTCCTGTGTGTATCCTCCTCTCTTCTGTGTGTATCCCTCTCTCTGTGTATCCTCTTTGTGTATCCTCTCTTGTGTGTATCCTCCTCTTTGTGTGTATCTCCTGTGTATCCTCTTCCTGTGTGTATCTCCTGTGTATCCTCCTCTCTTCTGTGTGTGTATCCTTCTCTCCTGTGTGTATCTCCTGTGTATCCTTTTTCTCCTGTGTGTATCTCCTGTGTATCCTTTTCTCCTGTGTGTATTTTCCTCTCCTGTGTGTATTTCCTGTCTCCTGTGTGTATCTTCTCTCCTGTGTGTATCCTTCTCTCTCCTGTGTGTATCCTCTCTCCTGTGTGTATCCCCTCTCCTGTGTGTGTATTTTCCTCTCCTGTGTGTATCCTCTCTCCTGTATCCTCCTCTTTGTGTGTATTCTCTCCTGTGTATCTTCTCCTGTGTGTATCTCCTGTGTATCCCTTCCTGTGTGTATCCTCTCCTGTGTATTTTCTCCTGTGTATCCTCCTGTCTCCTGTGTATCTTCTCTCCTGTGTGTATCCTCCTCTCTTGTGTGTATCCTCCTCTCTCCTGTGTGTATCCTCCTCTTTGTGTGTATCTCTCTGTGTGTATCTTCTCTCTCCTGTGTATCCTCCTCTTTGTGTATCCTCCTGTGTGTATTTTCTCCTGTGTGTATCCTTTTCTCCTGTGTGTATCCCTCTCCTGTGTATCCCTCCTGTGTGTGTATCCTTCTCCTGTGTGTATCCTCCTCTCCTGTGTGTATCCTTTTTCTCCTGTGTATCCTCCTCTTGTGTGTATCCTCCTCTTCTGTGTATCCTTCTCCTGTGTATCCTCCTTTGTGTATCCTCTCTTGTGTATCCTCTCTCTGTGTATCCTCTCTCCTGTATCCTCTCTCCTCTGTGTGTATCCTCTCTCCTGTGTGTATTCTCTCCTGTGTGTATCCTTCTCTGTGTGTATCCTCCTCTCCTGTGTGTATCCTTCTCTCCTGTGTATCTTCCTCCTGTGTGTATCCTTCTCTCCTGTGTGTATCCTCCTCTTTGTGTGTATCTTCTCCTGTGTATTCTCCTCTCCTGTGTATCTTTCTCTGTGTGTATCTCCTGTGTATCTCTCTCTCCTGTGTATCCCTCTCCTGTGTGTATCCTCTTTCCTGTGTATCCTTCTCCTGTGTGTATCCCTCCTGTGTGTATCCTCTCTTTTGTGT
>JAKFGQ010000160.1:0-47401 GCA_021498475.1 Saguinus midas | reverse complement strand
TTTTGCTCGTTACCCAGGCTGGAGTGCACTGGCGCCATCTTGGCTCACTGCAACCTCCGCCTCCTGGGTTCAAGCAGTTCTCCTGCCTCAGCCTCCTAAGTAGCTGGGACTACAGGTGCACACCACCATGCCCAGCTAATTTTGTATTTTTAATAGAGACAGGGTTTCACCATGTTGACCAGGATGGTCTTGATCTCTTGACCTCGTGATCCACCTGCCTCAGCCTCCCAAAGTGCTGGGATTATAGGCGTGAGCCACTGCACCCGGCCTTTTTTTTTTTTTTAATGGAGTCTTGGTCTGTTGCCAGGCTGGAGTGCAGTGGCGTGATCTCAGCTCACTTCAATCTCTGCCTCCTGGTTCAAGTGATTCTCCTGCCTCAGCCTCCTGAGCAGCTGGGATTACAGGTGCTACAACTACACGCAGCTAATTTATTGTATTTTTAGTACATGGACTTTTGAGTTAATGCTAGAATGAGTTAAGATGTTGGGGGTCTGTTTGAAAGCCATGACTGTGGTTTGAAATGTGTCAAGGACATGAGATTTGGGAGGAGCTAGGTGTGGAATGATATGGTTTGGCTGTGTGCCACCCAAATCTCATGTCAAATTGTAATCCTCAATGTTGGAAGTGGGGCCTGGTGAGACACAACTGGACATGGGGCAGAATTCCCTTTGCTGTTCTCATGACAGTGAGTTCTCATAAGATTTGATTGTTTAAAAGTATGTAGCACTTCTCCTTTCATCCTCTCTCCTGCTCTACCATGTGAAGATTGTCTGTTTCCCCTTCACCTTCTGCTGTGATTGTAAGATTCTGAGTCTTCCCCAGCCATGATTCCTGTACACCCTGTGAAACTATGAATCAATTAAACTATGAATCAATTACCCAGTCTCATGTAGTTCCTTATAGTAATGTGAGAATGGACTAATATATGTATTGTAGAGGGTACACATGTGTAGATATAATACACATGACAACTACAGCAGAAGAGGAAGGTAAATGAATCTTAATGACTGTAAGGTTGAAGGTTTATATTTTTAAGTGAAATAGTACAGTAATAAGTCTAGATTGTGAAAACCTAGAGAGGTAGAGGAATCATTAAATAACAATGCAAGAAGGATAAGTCTAAAAACAAATAGATAAAATAATGAAATTCTAATCCACTAATCCAAAGGCAGAAAGGAGGTACACAGGAAGAAAAACAATGGAACAAAGAAACTACAAACAGTAGTAAGATGGAAGACCTAAATCCAATATCAATAATTACATTAAATACTACTGGAACATAAATTTTCCAATTAAAATACTGAATGTCAGAATGGATTTTAATTTTATAAAGACTCAGCTATATGTTATTTACAGAAAAACAAGAAAATAAAAAATTCAGAAATAGTAAAAGAATAGAAAAAGATATGCCATGCAAATAAACAATAAGAAAGATTGTGCAACAATATAACTATTAGATAAAGTAAACATCAAGACAAGAAGTATCACCAAAAACAAAGAAAATTTCATAATAATAAAAAGGTCAGTTCCTCAGCAACAGATAACAATCAAATGTGCATGCAATTGCTAAAAATTTCAAAACACATAAAGCAAAAGTGAAATACTAAATAATTAAAAGGAGAAAGAAAATTCCACACTCACAGTTGAGATTCTTAAGACCCTTTCTCAACAACAGATAAAAGTAAGCAAAAAAAAAAAAAAAAGCGAAACCATAATATATCTGAACACTATTATTAACTTGACCGAATTGAGAGCTTAGAAACATTGCAACCAATAACCACAAAACACCATTCTTTACAAGTGTTCATCGTGTTTTCACCAAAACAGGCAATATATAATGAGCCATAAGACAAGTCTCAATAAATTTAAAAGTATGTAAGTCCACAGACCCTCTCTTCTTACCACAATGAAATTAAATTCGAAATCAGGCCAGGCATGGTGGCTCACGCCTGTAATCCCAGCACTTTGGGAGACCAAGGCAGGTGGATAACCTGAGGCCAGTAGTTCAAGACCAGCCTGTCCAACATAGTGAAACCCTGTATCTACTAAAAATACAAAAAATTAGCCACGCATTGTGGCAGGTGCCTGTAGTCCTAGCTACTAGGGAGGCTGAGGCAAGAGATTTGCTTGAACCCGGGAGGCAGAGGTTGCAGTGAGCTGAGGTCACACCACTGCATTCCTGCCTAGGCAACAAAGCGAGACTCCATCCTTGCCGCCACCAAAAAAAAAAATCAGTAACGATAAAAATCTTTAGAAATGCCTTCAAAAACAATACTCTGAACTAGTCTGATAAAAATTCTATCAAATTCTGTAAAATGAGCTAAAGCAGTGCCTAGAGAAAATTATACAATGTTAAAAAAGAAAAAGCACTTATTGACCCACAGTTTCACCTCATGAAGCTAAAGACAGAACAAGGCAAATTCATAGCAGCAAGTAGAAAAATGTAATGATAAGAACATAAATTAGGCCGGGCGCAGTGGCTCAAGTCTGTAATCCCAGCACTTTGGGAGGCCGAGATGGGTGGATCACGAGGTCAAGAGATTGAGACCATCCTGGTCAGCATGGTGAAACCCTGTCTCTACTAAAAATACAAAAAATTAGCTGAGCATGGTGGCATGTGCCTGTAATCCCAGCTACTCAGGAGGCTGAGGCCAGAGAATTGCCCGAACCCAGGAGGCGGAGGTTGCGGTGAGCCGAGATCGCGCCATTGCACTCCAGCCTGGGTAACAAGAGCAAAACTCCGTCTCAAAAAAAAAAAAAAAGAACATAAATTAATGAAATAAAAAACAAATAATAGAATTAACATAGCTAAATTTCTTTTTTTGAAATAATTGATAATGTTGATAAACCATAAGCTTTACTGAGAGAGAGCACACATGTGAGAGAGAGAGAATATAAATGATCAATATCCAGAATGGATTATCACTATAGACCCTACAGATATTAAAAGAATATCAGAAATGCTTATGAACAGTATGCCAACAAATTCAACTACTTAGATGAAACAGATAGATAAGTCTCCTTGCAACACACAATTTACTGAAACAAGATGAAGGAAAATTCAAATAATCTAGATTAAAAAGTAAAACCCATTATCAAAAAAAAACAAACACCTTACCACAAAGAAAAGTGCAGGCCAATGTTTTTATTGGTGAATTCTATAAAAATCATTCATAAACAAAACTTGACAAGAATACCATAAAAAAATAAAATTGCAAACCAAAATCTCTCATGAACACAGACAAAAAAATCCTTAACCAAATGCAGCAATATGCAAGATGGAAAATATATCATGGGGTTAACCTGAGAATGCAAGATTGTTTATAACACTAAAAAGATTAATTGGCAATGGCAATACAAAGCAGTATAATCACTTTGGAAACAGTCTGTCAGTTTCTTAAAGCAAAGATTTACCATATAACCCAGAATTTCACTCCCAGGTATCTATGAAAATATATATCCGTATGAAGACCTGAATGCAGGTGTTCATACCAGCGTTACTCATAAAAGCCAAAAACTAGAAACAATTTAAATGGCCATAAATTGATAAATGGATAATCAAACTGTGGTATATCCACATAATAAAATATTATTTGGCAATAAAAAGGAACACAGATGAAGCTCAAAAACATTATACTAAGTGACAGAAGCCAGGCACGAAAGACCACACATCGTGTGACTCCATGTATACAAAATGTCCAGACAAGGCAAACATGAAGAGGGTAAATTTGTGGTTGCCTGAGGCTGGGGTTGGGAATGGGAAACTAACTACAAATGAGCATATTATTTCTTTGGAGAGTAATGGAAATATTATAAAAGTACATTTTGATTATGGTTGAATGACTACATAAATTTACTTAAATTCATAGAATTGTATGCTAAAAAACACATAACTTGTATGATTGCTATGTATGTACATTATACCTCAATGAAGCTATTTAAAGAAAATACATATAACTATTATCATACTAATAATATAAAAGGAGAAAGAAAATTACACTCACAGTTGAGATTCTTAAGACCCTTTCTCAACAACAGATAAAAGGAAGCAAAAAAACCATAGTGATACCATAAAATATCTGAACACTATTATTAACTTGACCTAATTGAGAGCTTAGAAACATTGCAACCAATAACCACAAAACACCATTCTTTACAAGTGTTCATCATGTTTTCGCCAAAACAGGCAATATATAATGAGCCATGAGACAAGTCTCAATAAATTTAAAAGTACATAAGTCCACAGACCCTGTTTTCTGACCACTATGAAATTAAATTCAAAATCAGGCCAGGCATGGTGGCTCATGCCTGTAATCCCAGCACTTTGGGAGGTCAAGGCAGGTGAATAACCTGAGGCCAGGAGTTCAAGACCAGCCTGGCCAACATAGTGAAACCCTGTCTCTACTAAAAATACAAAAAATTAGCCAGGCATTGTGGCAGGTGCCTGTAGTCCTAGCTACTAGGGAGGCTGAGGCAAGAGATTTGCTTATACCTGGAGGCAGAGGTTGCAGTGAGCTGAGGTCACACCACTGCATTCCTGCCTAGGCAATAAAGTGGGACTCCATCCCCATCACCGCCAAAAAAAAAAAAAAATCAGTAATAATAAAAAACTTTAGAAATGCCTTCAAAAGCAACACTCTGAACTAGTCTGATCAAAATTCTATTAAATTCTGTAAAATGAGCTAAAACAATGCCTAGAGGAAATTATACAGTGTTAAGAAAGGAAAAGCTCTTATTGACCCACAGTTTCACCTCATGAAGCTAAACACAGAACAAAGCAAACTCATAGGAGCAAGTAAAACAAAGTAATAAGAACATAAATTAGGCGGGCGCAGTGGCTCAAGTCTGTAATCCCAGCACTTTGGGAGGCCGAGATGGGTGGATCACGAGGTCAAGAGATTGAGACCATCCTGGTCAGCATGGTGAAACCCTGTCTCTACTAAAATACAAAAATTAGCTGAGCATGGTGGCATGTGCCTGTAATCCCAGCTACTCAGGAGGCTGAGGCCAGAGAATTGCCCGAACCCAGGAGGCGGAGGTTGCGGTGAGCCGAGATCGCCATTGCACTCCAGCCTGGGTAACAAGAGCAAAACTCCGTCTCAAAAAAAAAAAAAAGAACATAAATTAATGAAATAAAAAACAAATAATAGAATTAACATAGCTAAATTTCTTTTTTTGAAATAATTGATAATGTTGATAAACCATAAGCTTTACTGAGAGAGAGCACACATGTGAGAGAGAGAGAATATAAATGATCAATATCCAGAATGGATTATCACTATAGACCCTACAGATATTAAAAGAATATCAGAAATGCTTATGAACGGTATGCCAACAAATTCAACTACTTAGATGAAACAGATAGATAAATCCCCTTGCAACAATTTACTGACACAAGGTGAAGGAAAATTCAAAGAATCTAGATTAAAAAGTAAAACTCATTATCAAAAAAAAAAAGAAAAAACCTTTCCGCAAAGAAAAGCGCAGGCCAATGTTTTTATTGGCAAATTCTATAAAAATCACTCATAAACAAAACTTGACAAGAACATTATAAAAAAATAAAATTGCAGACCAAAATCTCTCATGAACACAGACAAAAAAAATCCTTAACCAAATCCAGGAATATGCAAGACGGAAAATATATCATGGGGTTATCCTGAGAATGCAAGATTGTTTATAACACTAAAAAGATTAATTGGCAATGGCAACGTAAAGTGGTATAATCACTTTGGAAACAGTCTGTCAGTTTCTTAAAGCAAAGATTTACCATATAACCCAGAATTTCACTCCCAGGTAGCTATGAAAATATATATCCATATGAAGACCTGGATGCAGGTGTTCATATCAGCATTACTCGTAAAAGCCAAAAACTAGAAACAATTTAAATGGCCATAAATTGATAAATGGATAATCAAACTGTGGTATATCCACATAATAAAATATTATTTGGCAATAAAAAGGAACACAGATGAAGCTCAAAAACATTATACTAAGTGACAGAAGCCAGGCACGAAAGACCACACATCGTGTGACTCCATGTATACAAAATGTCCAGACAAGGCAAACATGAAGAGGGTAAATTTGTGGTTGCCTGAGGCTGGGGTTGGGAATGGGAAACTAACTACAAATGAGCATATTATTTCTTTGGAGTAATGGAAATATTATAAAAGTACATTTTGATTATGGTTGAATGACTACATAAATTTACTTAAATTCATAGAATTGTATGCTAAAAAACACATAACTTGTATGATTGCTATGTATGTACATTATACCTCAATGAAGCTATTTAAAGAAAATACATATAACTATTATCATACTAATAATATAAAAGGAGAAATACATAGGGCCACTTCAAGCAATATAGAAAAAGCATCTGACAAAACTGAAATGGTAAAAACTCTTAGCAAACTAGGAAAAGGAAAAACTTTTTCAACTAGATAAATAGTATCTACAAAATCCTACAGCTAACATCTTAATTGAAATATGTAAATGATCAAACAGTAACCAATTTCCTCCTAATATCCTTAACAACCCAAGGATGCTCATTTTCATCACTGACATTCAACACTGTATTAAATACAAGGGTACCCATTCAATAGGGCAGAGCCCTCATTACTTAATCACCTTCCAAAGGCCATACCTCTTCATACTGTTGCGTTAGTATTAAGTTTCAACATACATTTTGGAGAGACACCATCATTCCAACTGGACCAAATAGCATTTAAATAAATAAATAAATGTAACCAAAAAAAATAGTAATAACTCTAAACTTTAAATTAGCAAACATTGCTGGAAGAAATTTTTTAAAACTCTATTAGAGAAAAATGATACTAATGATTTGAAGAAGTATTTTTTAAGAAGTCAATCTCATCTAACCCCTCATTAAACTATGTATTCAACACAACCAGGGCTCTTGGTAGAAACTGACAATTGATTCTAAAATGTTTATATAAACAAACAAAAACAACAACAACAAATTGGAAGACTTAAACTGCTTGATTGCAAAATTTACATAAAACTACAGTAATCAACACCCCATAGTCCACCACAGTGCTGACATAAAGACTGACAAATGGATAAAAAGAACAAGACAGACTCATACTTACACATCAATCAATTTTCTTCAAAGGTGCAACAGCAATCCAATACAAAAAGGAAAGTCTCTTCCACAAGTGGTGTTGAAACAAATGGATATTAATATGAAAAAAATAAACCTGAACCCCTATCTCACCAGACACAAAAATTAACTTCATATAGATGACAGACATGATAATAAAAACTATAAAGCCTCTAGAAGAAAACACAGAAGAGTATCTGTTTGATCTAAAGTGAAGGCAATGTTTTCTTAAGGATAAAAAGCAACAACTATAATAGAAAAAGTTGATGAATTAAATACTATCAATATTTGAAAGTGCACTTGAAAATATAGCTTTTAGGCTGGGCGCAGTGGCTGACACCTATAATCCCACCACTTTGGGAGGCCAAGATGAGTGGATCACGAGGTCAAGAGATCGAGACCATCCTGGTCAACAAGGTGAAACCCTGTCTCTACTAAAATACAAAAATTAGCCAGGCATTGTGGCAGGTGCCTGTAGTCCTAGCTACTAGGGAGGCTGAGGCAAGAGATTTGCTTGAACCCGGGAGGCAGAGGTTGCAGTGAGCAGAGATCATGCCATTGCACCCCAGTCTGGGTAACAACAGTGAAACTCCATCTCAAAAAAAAAACAAACACCTTACCACAAAGAAAAGTGCAGGCCAATGTTTTTATTGGCAAATTCTATAAAAATCACTCATAAACAAAACTTGACAAGAATACCATAAAAAAATAAAATTGCAAACCAAAATCTCTCATGAACACAGACAAAAAAATCCTTAACCAAATGCAGCAATATGCAAGATGGAAAATATATCATGGGGTTAACCTGAGAATGCAAGATTGTTTATAACACTAAAAAGATTAATTGGCAATGGCAATACAAAGCAGTATAATCACTTTGGAAACAGTCTGTCAGTTTCTTAAAGCAAAGATTTACCATATAACCCAGAATTTCACTCCCAGGTATCTATGAAAATATATATCCGTATGAAGACCTGAATGCAGGTGTTCATACCAGCGTTACTCATAAAAGCCAAAAATTAGAAACAATTCAAATGGCCATAAATTGATAAGTAGATAATCAAACTGTGGTATATCCACATAATAAAATATTATTTGGCAATAAAAGGAACACAGATGAAGCTCAAAAACATTATACTAAGTGACAGAAGCCAGGCACGAAGACCACACATCGTGTGACTCCATGTATACAAAATGTCCAGACAAGGCAAACATGAAGAGGTAAATTTGTGGTTGCCTGAGGCTGGGGTTGGGAATGGGAAACTAACTACAAATGAGCATATTATTTCTTTGAGAGTAATGGAAATATTATAAAAGTACATTTTGATTATGGTTGAATGACTACATAAATTTACTTAAATTCATAGAATTGTATGCTAAAAACACATAACTTGTATGATTGCTATGTATGTACATTATACTCAATGAAGCTATTTAAAGAAAATATATATAACTATTATCATACTAATAATATAAAAGGAGAAATACATAGGGCCACTTCAAGCAATATAGAAAAGCATCTGACAAAACTGAAATGGTAAAACTCTTAGCAAACTAGGAAAAGGAAAAACTTTTCAACTAGATAAATAGTATCTACAAAATCCTACAGCTAACATCTTAATTGAAATATGTAAAAGATCAAACAGTAACCAATTTCCTCCTAATATCCTTAACAACCCAAGGATGCTCATTTTCATCACTGACATTCAACACTGTATTAAATACAAGGGTACCCATTCAATAGGGCAGAGCCCTCATTACTTAATCACCTTCCAAAGGCCATACCTCTTCATACTGTTGTGTTAGTATTAAGTTTCAACATACATTTTGGAGACACCATCATTCCAACTGGACCAAATAGCATTTAAATAAATAAATAAATGTAACCAAAAAATAGTAATAACTCTAAACTTTAAATTAGCAAACATTGCTGAAGAAATTTTTAAAACTCTATTAGAGATAAATGATACTAATGATTTGAAGAAGTATTTTTAAGAAGTCAATCTCATCTAACCCCTCATTAAACTATGTATTCAACACAACCAGGGCTCTTGGTAGAAACTGACAATTGATTCTAAAATGTTTATATAAACAAACAAAACAACAACAACAAATTGGAAGACTTAAACTGCTTGATTGCAAAATTTACATAAAACTACAGTAATCAACACCCATAGTCCACCACAGTGCTGACATAAAGACTGACAAATGGATAAAAAGAACAAGACAGACTCATACTTACACATCAATCAATTTTCTTCAAAGGTGCAACAGCAATCCAATACAAAAGGAAAGTCTCTTCCACAAGTGGTGTTGAAACAAATGGATATTAATATGAAAAAATAAACCTGAACCCCTATCTCACCAGACACAAAAATTAACTTCATATAGATGACAGACATGATAATAAAAACTATAAAGCCTCTAGAAGAAAACACAGAAGAGTATCTGTTTGATCTAAAGTGAAGGCAATGTTTTCTTAAGGATAAAAAGCAACAACTATAATAGAAAAAGTTGATGAATTAAATACTATCAATATTTGAAAGTGCACTTGAAAATATAGCTTTTAGGCTGGGCGCAGTGGCTGACACCTATAATCCCACCACTTTGGGAGGCCAAGATGAGTGGATCACGAGGTCAAGAGATCGAGACCATCCTGGTCAACAAGGTGAAACCCTGTCTCTACTAAAATACAAAATTAACTGGGCATGGTAATCACGCATGGTATATCCCAGCTACTAAAAGCAGGAGAATTGCTTGAACCCAGAAGGCGGAGGTTGCAGTGAGCAGAGATCATGCCATTGCACCCCAGTCTGGGTAACAACAGTGAAACTCCATCTCAAAAAAAAAAAAAAGAAAGAAAATATAGCTTCAAGTAAAAGAAAATATACAGTTTTATTTCCAAAAACATACATCTGACTTAAAATCTTTCATATAATTAAATCTTACATTTTTAAATTTACAAATTGGCAAAGATTTGAACAGATAATTTCAGAGGAAATTTTTCTTTCTTCTTTTTATTTTAGAAAAAGTCTTGCTCTGTCACCCAGGCTGGAGTGCAGTGGCTCAATCTTGACTCACTGCAACTTTCACCTGCTAGGTTCAAGTGATTCTCCTGGCTTAGCCTCCCGAGCAACTGGGATTACAGGCACACCACCTCCATGCCCAGCTGATACCCCACAAGATCATCCCCAAGACACATATTCATCAGCTTTTCCAAAGCTGAAATGAAAGAAAAAATGTTCAAAGCAGCTAGAGAGAAAGGTCAGGTACCTACAAAGGGAATACCATTGGCATAACAGCAGACCTCTCAGCTGAAACATCATAAGCCAGAAGAGACTATCAATACTGAATGTTCTTAAAGAAAAGAAATTTCAACCCAGAATCTTGTATCCAGCAAAACCCAGCTTCATAAGCAAAGGAAAAATAAGATCCTTTTTCACTCCAGCAAATGCTGAAAGAATTTCTTACCACCAGACCTGCCTTATAAGGGCTCCTGAAGGAAGCATTCAATATGTAATGGAAAGACCAGTCACTACAAAAACACACTGAAGTATACAGACCAGTGACACTCTAAAGGAATCACCTAAAAAGTCTGCAAAATACCCAGTTAACATCATATTGACAGGATCAAATCTAGACATACCAATACTAACCTTAAATGTAAATGGACTAAATGCCCCAATTAAAAACACAAGCTTTCTTGCTAGACACAGAGTTTCAAGCCTAAGAAACTCACTCAAAACCATACAAGTATGTGGAAATTCACATGGATAAAGAAACAGACCACAGGTATCCTGTCTTCAACAGACACACATGCATAAAGGCTCAAAATAAAGGGATGGAAGGAAATCTACCAAGCAAATGGAAAACAGAAAAAAAGCAGGGTTACAATCCCAGTTTCTGACTAAACAGACTTTAAACCAGAAAGATCAAAAAAGATAAAGAAGGGCATTACATAATGGTAAAGAATTCAATTCAATAAGAAGAGCTAATTATCCTAAATATATATGCACTCACCACAGGCACACCCAGATTCATAAAGGAAGTTCTTACTCAGAAACCTGCAAAGAGACTTAGATTCCCACACAATAATATTGGGAGACTTTGATCCAAGATGGCTGATCGCTAACAGCTCAGGATTGTAGCTCCCAGTGAAAGCCCAGAAAACAAGAGGACGCCACACTTTCAGATGAATTTCGCTCTCACGGACCAGAAGATTTCCAGTGAACCCCCAACGCCATAGCTTGTGGGCTTTTACCGCCTCAGCAGCTCTTTGTGCAGAGTAAACGGACCAGGACTGGTCTGACAACTGGTGAGCTCTGGGAAGGCATGTTTATTGCGGACTCAAGAAGGAAGCCAGACCAGAGATTCCCAGGCAGAAGAGCACCATCAGTCTTATCGCTGCTGTTTTGGCCGGCACAGTGGGTTGCTCGGATTCCAGCACTGGGAATCAATAAATTGGACGTCCACCACAGAAACCTAATTAGAAAGGCTATTTAAAGAAAATACATATAACTATTATCATACTAATAATATAAAAGGAGAAATACATAGGGCCACCTCAAGCAATATAGAAAAATAATATAGAAATATCATCTGACAAAATTGAGATGGTAAAAACTCTTAGCAAACTAGGAAAAGGAAAAGCTTTTTCAACTAGATAAATAGTATCTACAAAATCCTACAGCTAACATCTTAATGGAAATATGTAAAAGATCAAACAGTAACCAATTTCCTCCTAATATCCTCAAGAACCCAAGGATGCTCATTTTCATCACTGACATTCAACACTGTATTGAATGCAAGGGTACCCATTCAATAGGGCAGAGCCCTCATTACTTAATCACCTCCCAAAGGCCATACCTCTTCATACTGTTGTGTTAGTATTAAGTTTCAACATACATTTTGGGGAGACACCATCATTCCAACTGGACCAAACAGCATTTAAATAGATAAATAAATGTAACCAAAAAAATAGTTATAACTCTAAACTTGAAATTAGCAAACATTGCTGGAAGAAATTTTTAAAACTCTATTAGAGATAAATGATACTAATGATTTGAAGAAGTATTTTTAAGAAGTCAATCTCATCTAACCCCTCATTAAACTATGTATTCAACACAACCAGGGCTCTTGGTAGAAACTGACAATTGATTCTAAAATGTTTATATAAACAAACAACAACAACAAATTGGAAGACTTAAATTACTTGATTTCAAAGTTTACATAAAGCTACAGTAATCAAGACCCCATAGTCCACCACAGTGCTGACATAAAGACTGACAAATGGATAAAAAGAACAAGACAGACTCATACTTACACATCAATCAATTTTCTTCAAAGGTGCAACAGCAATCCAATACAAAAGGAAAGTCTCTTCCACAAGTGGTGATGAAACAAATGGATATTAATATGAAAAAATAAACCTGAACCCCTATCTCACCAGACACAAAAATTAACTTCATATAGATGACAGACATGAGAATTAAAACTATAAAGCCTCTAGAAGAAAACACAGAAGAGTATCTGTTTGATCTAAAGTGAAGGCAATGTTTTCTTAAGGATAAAAGCAACAACTATAATAGAAAAAGTTGATGAATTAAATACTATCAATATTTTAAAGCAAAGATTTACCATATAACCCAGAATTTCACTCCCAGGTAGCTATGAAAATATATATCCATATGAAGACCTGGATGCAGGTGTTCATATCAGCATTACTCAAACTAGAAACAATTTAAATGGCCATAAATTGATAAATGGATAATCAAACTGTGGTATATCCACATAATAAAATATTATTTGGCAATAAAAAGGAACACAGATGAAGCTCAAAAACATTATACTAAGTGACGAAAGCCAGGCACAAAAGAACACATATTGCGTGACTCCATGGATACAAAATGTCCAGAAAAGGCAAACATGGAGAGGGTAAATTAGTGGTTGCCTGAGGCTGGGGTTGGGAATGGGAAACTAACTACAAATGAGCATATTATTTCTTTGGAGAGTAATGGAAATATTATAAAAGTACATTTTGATTATGGTTGAATGACTACGTAAATTTACTAAAATTTATAGAATTGTATGCTAAAAACACATGACTTGTATAATTGATATGTACGTACCTTATAACTCAATGAAGCTATTTAAAGAAAATATATATAACTATTGTCATACTAATATTATAAAAGGAGAAATACATAGGGCCACCTCAAGCAATATAGAAAAGCATCTGACAAAACTGAAATGGTAAAACTCTTAGCAAACTAGGAAAAGGAAAAACTTTTCAACTAGATAAATAGTATCTACAAAATCCTACAGCTAACATCTTAATGGAAATATGTAAAAGATCAAACAGTAACCAATTTCCTCCTAATATCCTCAAGAACCCAAGGATGCTCATTTTCATCACTGACATTCAACACTGTATTGAATGCAAGGGTACCCATTCAATAGGGCAGAGCCCTCATTACTTAATCACCTCCCAAAGGCCATACCTCTTCATACTGTTGTGTTAGTATTAAGTTTCAACATACATTTTGAGAGACACCATCATTCCAACTGGACCAAATAGCATTTAAATAAATAAATAAATGTAACCAAAAAATAGTTATAACTCTAAACTTGAAATTAGCAAACATTGCTGAAGAAATTTTTAAAACTCTATTAGAGAAAAATGATACTAATGATTTGAAGAAGTATTTTTAAGAAGTCAATCTCATCTACCCCCTCATTAAACTATGTATTCAACACAACCAGGGCTCTTGGTAGAAACCGACAATCGATTCTAAAATGTTTATATAAACAAACAAACAACAACAACAAATTGGAAGACTTAAATTACTTGATTTCAAAGTTTACATAAAGCTACAGTAATCAAGACCCCATAGTCCACCACAGTGCTGACATAAAGACTGACAAATGGATCAGTGGAACAAGACAGACTCATACTTACACATCAATCAATTTTCTTCAAAGGTGCAACAGCAATCCAATACAAAAAGGAAAGTCTCTTCCACAAGTGGTGATGAAACAAATGGATATTAGTATGAAAAAAATAAACCTGAACCCCTATCTCACCAGACACAAAGATTAATTTCATATAGATGACAGACATGAGAATTAAAACTATAAAGCCTCTAGAAGAAAACACAGAAGAATATCTGTATGATCTACAGTGAAGGCTATGTTTTCTTAAGGGTACAAAGCAACAACTATAAAAGAAAAAGTTGATAAATTAAATTCTATCAATATTTTAAAGCAAAGATTTACCATATAACCCAGAATTTCACTCCCAGGTAGCTATGAAAATATATATCCATATGAAGACCTGGATGCAGGTGTTCATATCAGCATTACTCGTAAAAGCCAAAAACTAGAAACAATTTAAATGGCCATAAATTGATAAATGGATAATCAAACTGTGGTATATCCACATAATAAAATATTATTTGGCAATAAAAAGGAACACAGATGAAGCTCAAAAACATTATACTAAGTGACAGAAGCCAGGCACAAAAGAACACATATTCGTGACTCCATGTATACAAAATGTCCAGACAAGGCAAACATGAAGAGGGTAAATTTGTGGTTGCCTGAGGCTGGGGTTGGGAATGGGAAACTAACTACAAATGAGCATATTATTTCTTTGGAGAGTAATGGAAATATTATAAAAGTACATTTTGATTATGGTTGAATGACTACATAAATTTACTTAAATTCATAGAATTGTATGCTAAAAAACACATAACTTGTATGATTGCTATGTATGTACATTATACCTCAATGAAGCTATTTAAAGAAAATACATATAACTATTATCATACTAATAATATAAAAGGAGAAATACATAGGGCCACTTCAAGCAATATAGAAAAGCATCTGACAAAACTGAAATGGTAAAAACTCTTAGCAAACTAGGAAAAGGAAAAACTTTTTCAACTAGATAAATAGTATCTACAAAATCCTACAGCTAACATCTTAATTGAAATATGTAAATGATCAAACAGTAACCAATTTCCTCCTAATATCCTTAACAACCCAAGGATGCTCATTTTCATCACTGACATTCAACACTGTATTAAATACAAGGTACCCATTCAATAGGGCAGAGCCCTCATTACTTAATCACCTTCCAAAGGCCATACCTCTTCATACTGTTGCGTTAGTATTAAGTTTCAACATACATTTTGGAGAGACACCATCATTCCAACTGGACCAAATAGCATTTAAATAAATAAATAAATGTAACCAAAAAATAGTAATAACTCTAAACTTTAAATTAGCAAACATTGCTGGAAGAAATTTTTAAAACTCTATTAGAGAAAATGATACTAATGATTTGAAGAAGTATTTTTTAAGAAGTCAATCTCATCTAACCCCTCATTAAACTATGTATTCAACACAACCAGGGCTCTTGGTAGAAACTGACAATTGATTCTAAAATGTTTATATAAACAAACAAAAACAACAACAACAAATTGGAAGACTTAAACTGCTTGATTGCAAAATTTACATAAAACTACAGTAATCAACACCCATAGTCCACCACAGTGCTGACATAAAGACTGACAAATGGATAAAAAGAACAAGACAGACTCATACTTACACATCAATCAATTTTCTTCAAAGGTGCAACAGCAATCCAATACAAAAAGGAAAGTCTCTTCCACAAGTGGTGTTGAAACAAATGGATATTAATATGAAAAAAATAAACCTGAACCCCTATCTCACCAGACACAAAAATTAACTTCATATAGATGACAGACATGATAATAAAAACTATAAAGCCTCTAGAAGAAAACACAGAAGAGTATCTGTTTGATCTAAAGTGAAGGCAATGTTTTCTTAAGGATAAAAAGCAACAACTATAATAGAAAAAGTTGATGAATTAAATACTATCAATATTTGAAAGTGCACTTGAAAATATAGCTTTTAGGCTGGGCGCAGTGGCTGACACCTATAATCCCACCACTTTGGGAGGCCAAGATGAGTGGATCACGAGGTCAAGAGATCGAGACCATCCTGGTCAACAAGGTGAAACCCTGTCTCTACTAAAAATACAAAAATTAACTGGGCATGGTGATGCACGCATGTAGTCCCAGCTACTCGGGAGGTCGAAGCAGGAGAATTGCTTGAACCCAGAAGGCGGAGGTTGCAGTGAGCAGAGATCATGCCATTGCACCCCAGTCTGGGTAACAACAGTGAAACTCCATCTCAAAAAAAAAAAAAAGAAAGAAAATATAGCTTCAAGTAAAAGAAAATATACAGTTTTTATTTCCAAAAAACATACATCTGACTTAAAAATCTTTCATATAATTAAATCTTACATTTTTTTAAATTTACAAATTGGCAAAAGATTTGAACAGATAATTTCCAGAGGAAATTTTTTCTTTCTTCTTTTTTTATTTGAGAAAAAGTCTTGCTCTGTCACCTAGGCTGGAGTGCAGTGGCTCCATCTTGACTCACTGCAACTTTCGCCTGCTAGGTTCAAGTGATTCTCCTGCCTCAGCCTCCCAAGTAACTGGGATAACAGTCAAACCGCCTCTACGCCCAGCTGATACCCCACAAGATCATCCCCAAGACACATAATCATCAGATTTTCCAAAGCTGAAATGAAAGAAAAAAATGTTCAGGGCAGCTAGAGAGAAAGGTCATGTACCTACAAAGGGAATACCATTGGTGTAACAGCAGACCTCTAAGCTGAAACACCGTAAGCCAGAAGAGACTGGGGCCCAATACTGAATGTTCTTAAAGAAAGGAAATTTCAACCCAGAATCTTGTATCCAGAGAAACCCAGCTGCATAAGCAAAGGAAAAATAAGATCCTTTTTGACTCAAGCAAATTTTGAAATAATTTCTTACCACCAGACCTGCCTTATAAAAGCTCCTGAAGGAAGCATTCAATATGTAATGGAAAGACCAGCCACTACAAAAACACACTGAAGTATACAGATGAGTGACACTCTAAAGGAATCACATAAAAAGTCTGCAAAATACCCAGTTAACATCATATTGACAGGATCAAATCCATACATACCAATACTAACCTTAAATGCAAATGGATGAAATGCCCCAATTAAAAAACACAAGCTTTCTTGCTAGACACAGAGTTTCAAAACTAAGAAACTCACTCAAAACCATACAATTATGTAGAAATTCACATGGATAAAGAAACAGACCCACAGGTATCCTGTCTTCAACAGACACACATGCATAAAGGCTCAAAATAAAGGGATGGAAGGAAATCTACCAAGCAAATGGAAAACAGAAAAAAAAAGCAGGGGTTACAATCCCAGTTTCTGACTAAACAGACTTTAAACCAGAAAGATCAAAAAAGATAAAGAAGGGCATTACATAATGGTAAAGAATTCAATTCAATAAGAAGAGCTAATTATCCTAAATATATATGCACTCACCACAGGCACACCCAGATTCATAAAGGAAGTTCTTACTCAGAAACCTGCAAAGAGACTTAGATTCCACACAATAATATTGGGAGACTTTGATCCAAGATGGCTGATCGCTAACAGCTCAGGATTGTAGCTCCCAGTGAAAGCCCAGAAAACAAGAGGACGCCACACTTTCAGATGAATTTTCGCCGCTCACGGACCAGAAGATTTCCAGTGGAGGAACCCCAGGTCGCCAGCGCAACTCTTGTGGCCGGCGCAGCGGTTTTGCCCTTGCCTCAGCGCAGCAGCTCTTTGTGCAGAGTAAACGGGACTGGTTCCCCTACAGACTGGTGTTTGGAGCTCTGGGAAGGCAGAGCCACTTGTTGCGGACTCAAGAAGGAAGCCAGACCAGAGATTCCCAGGCAGAAGAGCACCATCAGTCGCTGCTGTTTTGGCCGGCACAGTGGGTTGCTCGGATTCCAGCACTGGGAATCAATAAATTGGACGTCCACTCAGAAACCTAATTAGAAAGGTGGTAATTGTAAAGACAACAGATGGATAAATTCATAATAAAGGGAAAAAACAGCCTAAAAGGCCGAGAATACCCAAAATCAGAACCCCTCTCCCTCTACAGGGATTGCAATTCCTCATCAGCAACGGAACAAGCCCTGATGGAAAAGGACTGTGTTCCATTATCTGAAGTAGGCTTCAGAAGGTGGATGATAAGAAACTTTTGGGAGTTGAAAGAACTTGTTCTAACCCAATGTAAAGAAACTAAGAACTTTGAAAAAGGTTTGACAAAATGCTAAAAAGAATGGACAATATAGAGAGAATATAAATGAACTAACGGAGTTGAAAAATACAACACGAGAACTTAGTGAAATATGCACAAGTTTGAATAGCCGAATTGATCAAGCAGAAGAAAGGATATCAGAGGTCAAGACCAACTTAATGAAATAAAATGAGAAGACAAGAATAGAGAAAAAGGATAAAAGGAATGAGCAAAGTCTCCAAGAAATATGGGACTATGTGAAAAGACCTAATCTACGTTTGATAGGTGTACCTGAATGTGATGGAGAATGAATCCAAGCTGGAAAATACTCTTCAGGATATTATCCAGGAGAAATGCCCCAATTAAAAACACAAGCTTTCTTGCTAGACACAGAGTTTCAAAACTAAGAAACTCACTCAAAACCATACAATTATGTAGAAATTCACATGGATAAAGAAACAGACCCACAGGTATCCTGTCTTCAACAGACACACATGCATAAAGGCTCAAAATAAAGGGATGGAAGGAAATCTACCAAGCAAATGGAAAACAGAAAAAAAAAAGCAGGGGTTACAATCCCAGTTTCTGACTAAACAGACTTTAAACCAGAAAGATCAAAAAAGATAAAGAAGGGCATTACATAATGGTAAAGAATTCAATTCAATAAGAAGAGCTAATTATCCTAAATATATATGCACTCACCACAGGCACACCCAGATTCATAAAGGAAGTTCTTACTCAGAAACCTGCAAAGAGACTTAGATTCCCACACAATAATATTGGGAGACTTTGATCCAAGATGGCTGATCGCTAACAGCTCAGGATTGTAGCTCCCAGTGAAAGCCCAGAAAACAAGAGGACGCCACACTTTCAGATGAATTTTCGTCGCTCACGGACCAGAAGATTTCCAGTGGAGGAACCCCGCAGGTCGCCAGCGCAACTCTTGTGGCCGGCGCAGCGGTTTTGCCCTTGCCTCAGCGCAGCAGCTCTTTGTGCAGAGTAAACGGGACTGGTTCCCCTACAGACTGGTGTTTGGAGCTCTGGGAAGGCAGAGCCACTTGTTGCGGACTCAAGAAGGAAGCCAGACCAGAGATTCCCAGGCAGAAGAACACCATCAGTCTTACCGCTGCTGTTGTGGCCGGCACAGTGGGTTGCTCGGATTCCAGCACTGGGAATCAATAAATTGGACGTCCACTCAGAAACCTAATTAGAAAGGCGGTAATTGTAAAGAAAACAGATGGATAAATTCATAATAAAGGGAAAAAACAGCCTAAAAGGCCGAGAATACCCAAAATCAGAACCCTCTCCTCTACAGGGATTGCAATTCCTCATCAGCAACGGAACAAGCCCTGATGGAAAAGGACTGTGTTCCATTATCTGAAGTAGGCTTCAGAAGGTGGATGATAAGAAACTTTTGGGAGTTAAAAGAACTTGTTCTAACCCAATGTAAAGAAACTAAGAACTTTGAAAAAAGGTTTGACAAAATGCTAAAAAGGATGGACAATATAGAAAGGAATATAAATGAACTAACGGAGTTGAAAAATACAACACGAGAACTTAGTGAAATATGCACAAGTTTAAAAAGCCGAATTGATTAAGCAGAAGAAAGGATATCAGAGGTCGAAGACCAACTTAATGAAATAAAATGAGAAGACAAGAATAGAGAAAAAGGATAAAAAGGAATGAGCAAAGTCTCCAAGAAATATGGGACTATGTGAAAAGACCTAATCTACGTTTGATAGGTGTACCTGAATGTGATAGAGAGAATGAATCCAAGCTGGAAAATACTCTTCAGGATATTATCCAGGAGAATTTTCCCAATCTAGCAAATCAGGACACTATTCAACCCCAGGTAACACAGAAAACACCACAAAGATTCCTCAAGAATAGCAACCCCAAGGCACATAATCGTTAGATTCACCAGGGTTGAAACGAAGGAGAAAATACTAAGGGCAGCCAGAGAGAAAGCTCAGGTTACCCACAAAGGGAAGCCTATCAGACTTACAGCAGATCTCTTAGCAGAAACCCTACAAGCCAGAAGAGAGCGGGGGCCGATATTTAACATCCTTAAAGAACAGAACTTTCAGCCCAGAATTTCATATCCTGCCAAACTAAGCTTCACAATTGAAGGAAAAATAAAATCTTTTATGAACAAGCAAGTACTCAGAGATTTTATTACCACCAGGCCTGCTTTACAAAAACTTCTGAAAGAAGCATTACACACAGAAAGGAACAACCAGGATTAGCCTTTCTAAAAATATACCAAAAAGTAAAGAGCATCAACATAAAGAAGAATTTACATCAACGAATGAATAAAATAGCCAGTTAACATCAAATGGTAGTAACCCTAAATTTAAATCGACTAAATCCCCCAATCAAAAGATACAGCCAAAACGTAACGGTATACTACATCCAGAACCATTTTATATCCAAAGATACACAAAAACTCAAAACAAAGGGTTGGAGAAAGATTTACCAACCAAATGAAGAGCAAAAATAAATAAATAAACAAAAAGCAGGAGTTGCAATTCACGCATTTGATAAAACAGATTTCAAAGCAACAAAGATACAGTGGTAAAAGGATCAATGCAATAATAAGAGCTAAGGATCCTAACACCCAGATACATAAGACCCATAAAGAGATTTAGACTCAACGAGACAGAAAATTAATAAGGATATCCAGAACTTGAGCTCAGATCCGGAACAAGTACACTTAATAAGTATTTATAGAGCTCTCCGCTTTAAATACACAAAATATACATTCTCCACTTTAAATACACAAAATATTGATTGGCCATTATTAATACCCATTCATAGAATAAAGCAATATTCCTGTTCTCTCTCCCTCTTTTTCTTCCTCTTTCTTCCTCTCCTTCTCTCCTTTTTTTCAAAAAAAAAAAAAGTGTGTGGTCATCTCATAATCTGTCCCCAACTTACACCCCAGCCCTCCAGCACCTTCCATCGCTTTCCCTCCTCCACTCCCCAAATCACTGCACTTTTCCAATCCTTCTCAAAAAAAAAAAATAGTGGGAGACTTTATTACCCCACTGAAAATATTAAACAGATTATCAACACAGGTAATTAACAAAGATATGATGCAGGACCTTAACTGATCCCTATATCAAGTGGACCTGATAGATATCTACAGGTGTCTTCACCCCAAAGTAACAGAATATGCATTCTTCTCATCACCACATGGCACGTACTCTACAATCGATCACATAATTAGAAGTAAATCACTCCTTCACAAATGTAAAAGAAGTGTAACAATCTCTCAGATCACAGCACAATCAAATTATAACTCGAGACTAAGATACTCACTCAAAACCATACAATTACATGGATATTGAATAACCTGGTCCTATATGACTTTTGGGTAAATAATAAAATTAAGGCTGAACTCAAGACATTCTTTGAAACAGTGAGAACAAAGATACAATGTACCAGAATCTATGGGACATAGCTAAGGCAGTGTTAAGAGGGAAATTTATAACTCTAAAAATTAGAGTTAGACTATATTAAAAATTTAGAAAGATCTCATGTTAACAACCTAACATCCAAGTAAAAGAACTAGAGCACTAAGAGCAAACAAATCCCAAAGCTACCAGAAGACAGGAAATAACCAAAATCAGAGCTGAACTGAAGGAAACAGAGACACAAAGAAACATCCATAAGATCAACAAATCCAGGAGCTGGTTTGTTGAAAAAAATTAATAAAATACATAAACTGTTAGCTAGACTAGTAAAGAAGAAAGGAGAGAAGATTCAGATAAAATCAGAAATGGTAAGGGGAGTATTACCACAGAAGTACAAACAACCATCAGAGAGTATTATAAACACTGCTATGTACAAACACTTGAAAATGTAGAAAAATAGATAAATTCCTGAACACAGATACCATAACAAGACTGAACCAAAAAGAAACTGAATCCCTGAACTGACAAATAATGAGTTCTGAAATTGAGGCAATAATAAATAGCCTACCAACCAAAAAAAGCCTAGGACCAGATAGATTCACAGCTAAATTCTACCAGATGTGCAAAGAAAAGCTAGTACCATTCCTACTGAAACTATTCCAAAAAATTGAAAAGGAGAGACTCCTCCCTAACTCATTCTATGAAGCCAGCAACATCCTGATACAAAAAAAGAAAACTTCAAGATGATATCGTTGATGAATATCAATGTAAAAATCCTCAAAAAAAAAAAAAATACTGCCAGACTGAATCCAGCAGCACATCAACAAGCTTATTCACCATAATCAAGCAGGCTTCATCCTCAGGATGCAAGGTTGGCTCAACATACAAAAATCAATAAATGTGACTCATCAGACAAACAGAACTAAAGACAAAAACACATGATTATCTCAATATGTGCAGAAAACACTTTCAATAAAATTCAACATCCTTCATGTTAAAAATTCTCAATAACCTAGTAAAACCTCAAAATAATAAGAGCCATCTGTAACAAACCCACTGCCAACATCATACTCAATGGGCAAAAGCTGGAAGTATTCCCCTTGAAAACTGGCACAAGACAAAGATGCCCTCTCTCACCACTCCTGTTCAACACAGTATTAGAAGCTCTGGCTACGGTAATCAGGCAAGAGAGAGAAATAAAGGGCATCCAGATAAGAACAGAGGAAGTCAAACTGTCCCTGTTTACAGATGACAGACATGATTCTATATCTAGAAAACCCATCATCTTAGCCCAAAAGCTTCTTAAGCTGATAAGCAACCTCAACGAAGTCTCAGGATACAAAATAAATGTACAAAATTCACTAGCATTCCTATATACTAACAGCAGTCCAGCTGAGAGTCAAATCACAAGAGAACTCCCAGTCATAATTGCCACAAAAAGAGTAAAATACCAGCCAGATGTGGTGGCTAACGTCTGGAATCCCAGCACTTTGGGAGGCTGAGACAGGAGAATCACCTGAGGTCAGGAGTTCAAGACCAGCCTGGCCAACATGGTGAAACCCCATATCTACTAAAAGTACAAAAATAATTAGCCAGGCATGGTGGCAGGCACCTGTAATCCCAGCTACTCGGGAGGCTGAGGCAAGATAATCACTTGTACCTGGAAGGCAAAGGTTATGGTTAGCAGAGACTGTGCCATTGCACTCCAGCCTGGGCAACGAGAACAAACCTCCATCTCAAAATAAATAAATAAATAAAATAAAGTAAAATACCTGGGAATATAGCTAATTAGGGAGGTGAAAGATCTCTACAAGGAGAAGTACAAACCACTGCTTAAAGAAATCAGAGATGACACAAATGGAAAAACATTCCATGCTCATGGATAGGAAAATCAATATCATCAAAATGACCATACTGCCCAAAGTAATTTATAGATTCAATGCTAACTGTATTAAACTGCCACTGACCTTCTTCACAGAGCCAAAATAAACTACTTTAAAATTCATATAAAACCAAAAAGAGCTCATATACCCAAAGCAATCCTAAGCAAAAATAACAAAGTAAGAGCCATAGTGCTACTCAACTTAACTATAATACAGAGCTACACTAACCAAAACAGCATGGCATTGGTACAAGAAAAGACACACAGACCAACAGAAGAGAACAGAGAATCCCAGAACTAATACTACACACCTACATCTATCTGATCCTCAACAAACCTGACAAAAATAAGCAACAAGGAAAGGATTCCCTAATCAATAAATGGTACTGAGATAACTAGCTAGCCATATGCAGAAGATTGAAACTGGACTCCTTCCTTATGCCATATAAAAAATAAACTCAAGATGTATTAAAAACTTAACTATAAAAGTCAAAACTATAAGAACCATGGAAGAAAACCTAGGTAATACCATTCAAGACATAGGCACGGGCAAAGATTTCACAATAAAGACACCAAAAACAACTGCAACAAAAGAAAAAAATGACAAATAGGATCTAATTAAACTAAAGAACTTCTGGAGAGCAAAAGAAACTATCAACAGAGTAAACAGACAACCTACAGAATGGGAGAAAAATTTGCAAACCATGCATCTTACAAAGATCTCACATTCAGCATCTATAAGCCACTTAAAAAATTTACCAGAAAAAAAATGCCATTAAAATGTGGGCAAAGGACATGAACAGACACTTCTCAAAAGAAGACATGCAAATGAACAGACACTTCTCAAAAGAAGACATACATGTGCCCAACAATCATATGGCAAAAAGTTCAACATCACTGATTATGAGAGAAAAGCAAAAAAAAACCACAATGAGATACAATCTCACAATGGGCAAAATGGCTATTACTAAAAAGACAAGAAACAACAGATGCTGGCAAGGTGGTAGAGAAAAAGGAATACTTATACACTGTTGATAGGAGTGTAGATTAGTTCAACCATTGTAGAAAACAGTGCAGTGATTCCTCAAAGACCTAAAGACAGAAATATCATTTGACCCAGCAGTTCCATTACTGGGTATATATCCAAAGGAATATAAATCATTCTATTACAAAGGCACATGCCATGTGTATGTTCACTGCAGCACTATTCACAAAAGCAAAGACATGGAATCAACCCAAATACCCATCAATGATAGACTGGATAAAGACATTGTGGTATATATACACCATGGAATACTATGCAGCTGTAAAAAAGAATGAGATCATGTCCTTGGCAGACACATGGATGGAGCTGGAGGCCATTATCCTAAGCAAACTAACACAGGAACAGAAAACAAAATACTGTATGTTCTCACTTGTAAGTGGGAGCTAAATGGTAAGAGCATACTGACACATAGAGGGGAACAACATATACTGGGGCCTATTGGGAGTGCCAAGGGTGGAAGGATCAAAAACAGTAACTGATTGGTACTAGGCTAATACCTGGGTGATGAAATAATCTCCACAACAAACCCCTATGACACACATTTACCTATGTAAAAAATATCTCCCAAAAGTACTCTACCTGGGAGATATGGACCCCTGAACTTAGAATAAAAGTTTAAGAAAAATAATAAAACTATCAAGCCAGACAAAGAAGCAAAAACAGAAACCAAAAAATTTTAGTTTTTTATACCCAAAAATTTTGAATTTGCATTCTTTAACCTGTTACACGGCAGTAAGTATCAAATTTTTAATCCCTCACTGGACAGCTCTCAGAATGTGAAACCTGCCTAACCACAGGCCCATCAAGTTAAGGGAATGAAACTCCAACCCAAGGCTCTAATTCCTTTCACTATTCTGAAAACAGGAGTGGGATGCAAAATATAAATGACAGAAGGAAAACAGTATTCTCAACAAAAACATCACTAATCAAGAAATGCGATAAAAATCATGATCACTCAGCAGAATAAAACCTACCAGTTGTGATCCAGTAGGTAATTTTCAAGCCTTCTCAGTAACAGGCACAAAGAGGACTTCATGTTTAAGAAGAACTGAAGTCCTTCTCAACTGATATTAAAACACATCAATAATCACAGCACATGTATTGAAAATGTTCCTTACTCTACAAGCACCTTTAGAAACAAAATCCATGAGTAGTGCTACTGAAAAGAAATTTTTAAAATCCTATAAAATAGTATCATATCAGCAAAAAGTTTAAAATAAATAGAAGATACAATTCAAATGTCACATTCTTTCAGCAGTTTTTCACATTTTTCCAAAGCAAGGGTCTGCAAACTACTACCTAAAGGTCAGTTCAACCTAGATGTCTTACCGTAAATAAGGTTTTATTACACAGTCATTGGCCATTCATTCACATATCAGTAATGGCTGCCTATCGTATAATTTAAAATATGTATTTGGTCTTTGGCCCCAACTCCTGGCACAGAACTTCAAAAATCTTTAGGATTTCCTGGGTGATAAGTGTCCTTTGCTATTCATAACAAGATCCTTTTGACCACAGCTGAACTCATGCTAACAAGGTAACTCATATTGGGGACCTTAGACAGTTTCAAATGAAAGGATGGCCAAGTCGAAAAAACCAAGCAAGTGAATAAAAGACTGGTGCTTGCCTTCAATTATGTGGCCCATAAATCAGGCCACATAATTGAAGCGTTGATAAAAACTCAAACGACAAAGTCGAGGGAGCTTCTTGGTTGGCGAACATAATACGGTGGGGAGTGTTGCATGCCCAGCAAGGTCATAGAAGCTCTGTAACCCACTCCCTCTCAATACCTTGCTTATACATTTCTTCCATTTGGAGCTGTTTCCTTTACAATAAAACTATAATTGTGTACGTATAGCACTTTCCTGAGCTCTGAGTCATTCTAGTGATTACAGAACCTGAGGGAAGTTGTGGGAACCCCTGAATTTGTGGACAGTTGAGCAGAAGTGCAGGTATCCCATTTCAGACGGGTATCTGAAATGGAAGCAGTCTTGTGGGACTGGCTCCTTAACTTACGGAGTCTATACTAACTTTAGGTAATTCATGTCAGAATTAAAGGATTCTGCCTCTAATTTAAGAGGTTTGCACTAACTCTATGTAGTATCAGGATTGAACTAAATTTTAGGATACCTAATTGGTGCCAGAGAATTGGTGTTGAAAAATAATGTATTTTCATTTACATGGCTGCCTTTCTACTACAACTGCAGGATTGAGTAGTTGTAATCGACATCATATGGCCCACAAAGCCTAAAATACTTGGATCTTTATAGAAAATGTTTGCTTACCTTTTTTCTAGAAGGTCTTTCACAGCATCCTGTTTCACACAGTTTTGGTCCGTATCTCTAACACAAAACCCATTATATTTATGTATTTGAACAGACACTTCTCAAAGAAGACATGCAAATGAACAGACACTTCTCAAAGAAGACATGCAAATGAACAGACACTTCTCAAAGAAGACATGCAAATGAACAGACACTTCTCAAAGAAGACATGCAAATGAACAGACACTTCTCAAAGAAGACATGCAAATGAACAGACACTTCTCAAAGAAGACATGCAAATGAACAGACACTTCTCAAAGAAGACATGCAAATGAACAGACACTTCTCAAAGAAGACATGCAAATGAACAGACACTTCTCAAAGAAGACATACATGCACCCAACAATCATATGACAAAAAGTTCAACATCACTGATTATGAGAGAAATGCAAACAAAACCACAATGAGATACAATCTCACAATGGGCAGAATGGCTATTACTAAAAAGACAAGAAACAACAGATGCTGGCAAGGTGGTGGAGAAAAAGGAATACTTATACACTGTTGATAGGAGTGTAGATTAGTTCAACCATTGTAGAAAACAGTGCAGTGATTCCTCAAAGACCTAAAGACAGAAATATCATTTGACCCAGCAGTTCCATTACTGGGTATATATCCAAAGGAATATAAATCATTCTATTACAAAGGCACATGACATGCGTATACTCACTGCAGTACTACTCACAATAGCAAAGACATGGAATCAACCCAAATACCCATCAATGATAGACTGGATAAAGACATTGTGGTATATATACACCATGGAATACTATGCAGCTGTAAAAGAGAATGAGATCATGTCCTTGGCAGACACATGGATGGAGCTGGAGGCCATTATCCTAAGCAAACTAACACAGGAACAGAAAAAAAATACTGTATGTTCTCACTTGTAAGTGGGAGCTAAATGGTAAGAGCACGCTGACACATAGAGGGGAACAACATATACTGGGGCCTATTGGGAGTGCCAAGGGTGGGAGGATCAAAAACAATAACTGATTGGTACTAGGCTAATACCTGGGTGATGAAATAATCTCCACAACAAACCCCCATGACACATATTTACCTATGTAAAAAATATCTCCCAAAAGTACTCTACCTACACATGTACCCCTGAACTTAGAATAAAAGTTAAAAAAATAATAATAAAACTATCAAGCCAGAGAAAGAAGAAAAAACAGAAACCAAAAATTTTAGGTTTTATTTTAAACCCAAAAAATTTAAATTCTCATGCTTTAACCTATTACATGGCAGTAAGTATCAAATTTCTAATCCCTCACTGGACAGCTCTCAGAATGTGGAACTTGCCTAATCACAGGCCCATTAAGTTATGGGAATGAAACTCCAACCCAAGGCTCTAATTCCTTTTAGTATTCTGAAAACAGGAGTGAAATGCAAAATATAAATGACAGAAGGAAAACAGTATTCTCAACAAAAACATCACTAATCAAGGAATGTGATAAAAATCATGATCACTTAGCAGAATAAAACCTACCAGTTGTGATCCAGCAGGTAATTTTCAAGCCTTCTCAGTAACAGGCACAAAGAGGACTTCATGTTTAAGAAGAAGTGAAGTCCTTCTCAACTGATATTAAAACACATTAATAATCACAGCACATGTATTGAAAATGTTTCTTACTCTCCATGCACCTTCAGAAACAAAATCTATGAGTAGTGCTACTAAAAAGAAATTTTAAAAATCCTATAAAATAGTATCATATCGGCAAAAAGTTTAAAATAAATAGAAGATACAATTCAAATGTCGCATTTTTTCAGCAGTTTTTTCACATTTTTCAAAAGTGAGGGTCTGTAAAGTACTACCTAAAGGTCAGTTCAAGCCAGATGTCTTACTGTGAATAAAGTTTTATTACACAGTCATTGGCCATTCATTCACATATCAGTAATGGCTGCCTATCATATAATTTAAAATATATATTTGGTCTTTGCCCCCAACTCCTGGCACAGAACTTCAAAAATCTTTAGGATTTCCTGGGTGATAAATGTCCTTTGCTATTCATAACAAGATCCTTTTAACCACAGCTGAGCTCATGCTAACAAGGTAACTCATATTGGGGCCCTTAGATAGTTTCAAAGGAAAGGCTGGCCAAGTCAAACAAACCAAGTAAGTGAGTAAAAGACTGGTGTTTGCCTTCAATTATGTGGCCCATAAATCAGGCCACATAATTGAAGCCTTGATAAAAACTCAAACGACAAAGTCCAGGGAGCTTCTTGGTTGGCGAACATAATATGGTGGGGAGGGTGGCATGCCCAGCAAGGGCACAGAAGCTCTGTAACCCACTCCCTCTCAATACCTTGCTTATACATTTCTTCCAGGTGGAGCTGTTTCCTTTAAAATAAAACTATAATTGTAAGTATAGCACTTTCCTGAGCTCTGAGTCATTCTAGTGATTACAGAACCTGAGGAAGTTGTGGAACCCCTGAATTTGTGGACAGTTGAGCAGAAGTGCAGGTATCCCATTTCAGACTGGTATCTGAATGGGAGCAGTCTTGTGGGACTGGCTCCTCAACTTACGGAGTCAATACTAACTTTAGGTAACTCGTGTCAGAATTAAACGATTCTGCGTCTAATTTAAGAGGTTTGCACTAACTCTATGTAGTATCAGGATTGAACTAAACTTTAGGATACCTAATTGGTGCCAGAGAATTGATGTTGAAAAATAATGTATTTTCATTTACATGGCTGCCTTTCCACTACAACTGCAGGGTTGAGTAGCTGTAATAGACATCATATGGCCCATAAAGCCTAAAATACTTGGATCTTTATAGAAAATGTTTGCTTACCTTTGTTCTAGAAAGTCTTTCACAGCATCCTCTTTCACACATTTTTGGTCCGTATCTCTAAAACAAAACCCATTATATTTATGTATTTGCATTTATATGTATTTACATCTATCTTCCCCAGGATATTACTACTTGAAGACAAAAACAGTATCATTAATCATTTTATCCTTAGCACCAAATCCTTGGCATATGGTTGACAACAGCTTAATAAAATATCTATTCCAAAAAGAAACTTCTTAAAGCATGTTTCGATTGCAGTGGTTCTTATCTACTACTTTAGGCCTTGGTTTTGCTTTAAACTAAAAAAAAGGGTAAAAAAGAAAATAGTACCTCAAAAAACAAACACAGATTAACAACATGTTAAAGCCTATAAAAACCACAGATAACCTAACCCAACCTTCATTTTCAGCCAGCAAAATCAGGCCTAGAGGACAACTCAGTTGCCCAACTAATGAGTAGCAAAGGCAATATTAGAATCTAAGTTCAAAATTAATAATCTTTTCACAAACAATAACAAACCTTTCTAACACCAAAAATGAAAAGCAAAGTAATATAAATAAAATTAAGCTTTGTTCAAAATACCTTACAAAAGCACTCTATATTCAGGCTACTCCGAGTACCAGCCAATGAGGTGATGGAAGTAAAATATCAATCAACATACTGCTTCCTTCATCAAGAAAGTCTTGTTATGAGAAAAACAAAAGGTTAGTTGAAAGAAATCGTGTACTTAGTACAGATGATTTGCATTCTGGCACAAGTTCCTTATCTCCTCTTAGACCAGCAAATATTCACAAATATGCAAACCTCATCAGTGGACCACATTTATAATAATAAATGTGCTAAATGAACATGCAATATAGTAGCAAAAACAATAATATAATGATCTATCATATATATAATTCTTGCATATATACAGTTTTCACTTAGGAGGGAAATAAAAGGGAAAATGACATCATTTACCTAATTTTCATATTTGTGAGAATATACAGGTATACACACACACACACACACACACACACAAAGAGAGAGAGAGAGGCAGAGAGACAGAGTGACAGGCTCAATCAAGGCTCAGAGATATGTAACACAGCTCAAGGTCACAAAGCCACAAAAAGACGCACCAGGATTTGAATTCACATTAGTCATATCACAAAGGCCAAGTTATTTACAGAAAATCAGGACACAAAAACTGACTGAATTCAAAGAGTATTCATTAATCCTATAAATATAAATGTACAGAGTCCAGTATATCAGCTTACAGTTATAAAAGACCTAAGAGAAGCAAGTACAAGTTGGAGCTAGAAGGAGACACCCCCCAAATTCTATCTACTTTACCTTGGAAGAGACTGTGCTCTCTGAGCAGTCCCATTTCAGGAAAGAAATATATGAAACACTGAAAGGACAAGAGGACACTACTCTATCCAACCAGATGAATGGGCATACTACTTTACTCACATCACTCTCTTACAAAAGCCTTTTGCTCCATATTGCCCAAGGTTCTTAGCTTCAAATTCACCATACTTCATTTTTCTTACATATAAAAGTTATTATTTTCCAAGAAATTTTTTTTCTATTTTAACAATCATGAAATATGTAACTCATAACTGATGTATACCTTTAATGTAATAGTGTTTCTTCTCATCAAGACCTGCTATTAATATTAAATCAAAACAGTCAACAGCCTAGCAACATACCTTACAAAAACTTGTAACTACTTTATCATTTTATTATGTTCTGTACAAACAAGCAAAAAGAGATAATTGTGGTTTTGGAAACAATTGTTTTCCAGAATTTTTAGTTATGTGTTTCTATATAAACATGCACATTTAATGTATTATCTTTATTTCTCCTCCTCCCACACCCTGTCATCCAGGAGACTTGGATCATAGCAACTACAGTTTTGCCAACCATGTGCATTTCAGGAATGACTCCTGAGGTTGAGAGATAGATATGAGTTAGACAAGGATCCATAAAAAAGATAGAAGCTGGCCAGGCATGGTGACTCATGCCTGTAATTCCAGCATTTTGGGAGGCCGAGGTGGGTGGATCACCTAAGGTCAGGAGTTGGATACCAGCCTGACCAATATGATGAAACCCCGTCTCTACTAGAAATACAAAAAGTAGCTGGGCCTAGTGGCACATGCTTGTGATCCCAGCTACTCGGGAGGCTGAGATGGGAGAATCTCTTAAACCCGGGAGGCAGAGGTTGCAGTGAGCCAAGATCACACTATTGCACTCCAGCCTGGGCAAGAAGAGAGAAATTCTGTCCCCCACACCACCACCCCCAAAAAAAGACAGAATCTAAATCTAAATGATAGGTATAAATTTTCTGGGAAAGAAAAATATTTCTAGGAATAAAACTATAATTTTGAATTTGCATTCTTTAACCTGTTACATGGCAGTAAGTATCAAATTTCTAATCCCTCACTGGACAGCTCTCAGAATGTGAAACCTGCCTAACCACAGGCCCATCAAGTTAAGGGAATGAAACTCCAACCCAAGGCTCTAATTCCTTTCACTATTCTGAAAACAGGAGTGGGATGCAAAATATAAATGACAGAAGGAAAACAGTATTCTCAACAAAAACATCACTAATCAAGAAATGCGATAAAAATCATGATCACTTAGCAGAATAAAACCTACCAGTTGTGATCCAGTAGGTAATTTTCAAGCCTTCTCAGTAACAGGCACAAAGAGGACTTCATGTTTAAGAAGAACTGAAGTCCTTCTCAACTGATATTAAAACACATCAATAATCACAGCACATGTATTGAAAATGTTCCTTACTCTACAAGCACCTTTAGAAACAAAATCCATGAGTAGTGCTACTGAAAAGAAATTTTTAAAATCCTATAAAATAGTATCATATCAGCAAAAAGTTTAAAATAAATAGAAGATACAATTCAAATGTCACATTCTTTCAGCAGTTTTTCACATTTTTCCAAAGCAAGGGTCTGCAAACTACTACCTAAAGGTCAGTTCAACCTAGATGTCTTACCGTGAATAAGGTTTTATTACACAGTCATTGGCCATTCATTCACATATCAGTAATGGCTGCCTATCATATAATTTAAAATATGTATTTGGTCTTTGGCCCCAACTCCTGGCACAGAACTTCAAAAATCTTTAGGATTTCCTGGGTGATAAGTGTCCTTTGCTATTCATAACAAGATCCTTTTGACCACAGCTGAACTCATGCTAACAAGGTAACTCATATTGGGGACCTTAGACAGTTTCAAATGAAAGGATGGCCAAGTCAAAAAACCAAGCAAGTGAATAAAAGACTGGTGTTGCCTTCAATTATGTGGCCCATAAATCAGGCCACATAATTGAAGCCTTGATAAAAACTCAAACGACAAAGTCCAGGGAGCTTCTTGGTTGGCGAACATAATATGGTGGGGAGGGTGGCATGCCCAGCAAGGTCATAGAAGCTCTGTAACCCACTCCCTCTCAATACCTTGCTTATACATTTCTTCCAGGTGGAGCTGTTTCCTTTAAAATAAAACTATAATTGTAAGTATAGCACTTTCCTGAACTCTGAGTCATTCTTGTGATTACAGAACCTGAGGGAAGTTGTGGGAACCCCTGAATTTGTGGACAGTTGAGCAGAAGTGCAGGTATCCCATTTCAGACTGGTATCTGAATGGAAGCAGTCTTGTGGGACTGGCTCCTCAACTTACGGAGTCAATACTAACTTTAGGTAATTCATGTCAGAATTAAAGGATTCTGCCTCTAATTTAAGAGGTTTGCACTAACTCTATGTAGTATCAGGATTGAACTAAATTTTAGGATACCTAATTGGTGCCAGAGAATTGGTGTTGAAAAATAATGTATTTTCATTTACATGGCTGCCTTTCTACTACAACTGCAGGATTGAGTAGTTGTAATCGACATCATATGGCCCACAAAGCCTAAAATACTTGGATCTTTATAGAAAATGTTTGCTTACCTTTTTTCTAGAAGGTCTTTCACAGCATCCTGTTTCACACAGTTTTGGTCCGTATCTCTAACACAAAACCCATTATATTTATGTATTTGCATTTATATGTATTTACCTCTATCTTCCCCAGGATATTACTACTTGAAGACAAAACCAGTCTCATTAATCATTATATCCTCAGTACCAAATCTTTGGCATATGGGTGACAACAGCTTAATAAAATACTATTCCAAAAAGAAACTTCTTAAAGCATGTTTCTATTGCAGTGGTTCTTATCTACTACTTTAGGCCTTGGTTTTGCTTTAAACTAAAAAAAAAAGGTAAAAGAAAAAAACAGTACTTCAAAAAAAAAAAAAAAAACACAGATTAACAACATGTTAAAGCCTACAAAAACCACAGATATCTAACCCAATCTTCATTTTCAGCCAGCAAAGTAAGGCCTACAAGACATAACTCAGTTGCCCAACTAATCAGTGGCAAAGGCAAGATTAGAATCTAAGTTCAAAATTAATAATCTTTTCACAAACAATAACAAACCTTTCTAACACCAAAAATGAAAAGCAAAGTAATATAAATAAAATTAAGCTTTGTTCAAAATGCCTTACAAAAGCACTCTATATTTAGGCTACTCTGAGTGCCAGCCAGTGAGGTGATGGAAGTAAAAATATGAATCAGCATACTGCTTCCTTCATCAAGAAAGTCTTGTTATGAGAAAAACAAAAGGTTAGTTGAAAGAAATCGTGTACTTAGTACAGATGATTTGCATTCTGGCACAAGTTCCTTATCTCCTCTTAGACCAGCAAATATTTCACAAATATGCAAACCTCATCTGTGGACCACATTTTTAATAATAAATGTGCTAAATGAACATGCAATATAGTAGCAAAAACAATAATATAATTATCTATCATACATATAATTCTCGCATATATACAGTTTTCACTTAGGAGGGAAATAAAGGGGAAAATGACATAATTTACCTCATTTTCATATTTGTGAGAATATACAGGTATACACACATACACAGAGAGACAGAGAGACAGGCTCAAGGCTCAGAGATATGTAACACAGCTCAAGGTCACAAAGCCACAAAAAGACACACCAGGATTTGAATTCACATTAGTCATATCACAAAGGCCAAGTTATTTACAGAAAATCAGGACACAAAAACTGACTGGACTCTAAGAGTATTCATTAATCCTATAAATATAAATGTACAGAGTCTAGTATATCAGCTTACAGTTATAAAAGACCTAAGAGAAGCAAGTACAAGTTGGAGCTAGAAGGAGACACCCCCAAAATTCTATCTACTTTACCTCGGAAGAGACAGATGAACCTACGCACAATGGGCATACTACTTTACTCAAGTCACTCTCTTAAAAAAGCCTCTTGCTCCATATTGCCCAAAGTTCTTAGCTTCAAATTCACCAAACTTCATTTTTCTTACATACAAATGGGAATACAAATGCCTATGTTAAAAAGTTATTGAGAATACCATATTTCCTTTTTCCAAGAAAATTTTCTTTTCTATTTTAACAATTGTGAAATATGTAACTCATAACTGACATATACCTTTAATGTAATAGTGTTTCTTCTCATCAAGACCTGCTATTAATATTAAATCAAAACAGTCAACAGCCTAGCAACATACTTTACAAAAACCTGTAACTACTTTATCATTTTATTATGTTCTGTACAAACAAGCAAAAATAGATAATTATGGTTTTGGAAACAATTGTTTTCCGGAATTTTAGTTATGTTTTTCCATATAAACATACACATTTAATGTATTATCTTTATTTCTCCTCCTCCAACGCCCTGTCATCCAGGAAACCTGGATCATAGCAACTACAGTTTTGCCAACCATGTGCATTTCAGGAATAACTCCTGAGGTTGAGAGATAGATATGAGTTAGACAAAGATCCATAAAAAAGATAGAAGCTGGCTGGGCATGGTGACTCATGCCTGTAATTCCAGCACTTTGGGAGGCTGAGGCGGGTGGATCAGCTGAGGTCAGGAGTTGGAGACCAGCCTGACCAATATGATGAAACCCCATCTCTACTAGAAATACAAAAAATAGCCGGGCATGGTGGCATGTGCTTGTGATCCCAGCTACTCGGGAGGCTGAGACGGGAGAATCTCTTAAACCCGGGAGGCAGAGGTTGCAGTGAGCCAAGATCACACTATTGCACTCCAGCCTGGGCAAGAAGAGAGAAACTCTGTCCCCCACACCACCCCCCTCCCCAAAAAAAGACAGAAGCTAAATGTAAATGATAGGTATAAATTTTCTGGGAAAGAAAAACATTTCTAGGAAGAAAATACTATTTAGAATACACTGTGCCACTTCAAATTTCCTTATCTGGAATGCCCTCACTCCACCAGTCTACTGTGCAAACTGCATCTGACTCTTCCAAGCTAATCTCAAGGGAATCCTCCACCTTAATGTCTTTCCCAACTGCTTCAAATAGTTACCATCTTTCTGAACTGCTTCAAATAGTTCATCACTTTCTTCTCTGTGATACTATGGTATCTAATACACACTTTTACTCAAAGTCACAAGCAAAGAAAGGACAGATCCAGGATTTGAATTCTGGCTAGTCCTACCACAAAGGCCTGAACTCATTACTTAGTATTTTTAATTTACATTAAGTCTCTCTTATTAGAATTTGAAATCCTGTAAAGACAAGAATCATCTTCCCATCCTGCTCTGTCCTCAGATTTGGGCATACCATCCCTATGCTATGCTCCCATCAACCACCTAGAAATAAAAGTATGTTTAAATTCATCTACTCCTCACCAAAAGTTCTTTAGAGTTCTGTCAGGGTTTAAAACCATCCCAAAATGCTGCTGACATATACTAAATAATGTTAATGGAAGACCATAATATGTAGCACCAAGTTTGAAAAAACAGACAACAAAATTTACAGTAGTTTTCTAGGTAAGTGATTCCTAGAACACTTCTGTGATGGGTCCTCCACTCTAGGCACTGCTATGGAGCACCCAAATGACAGTCACCACAATAATCCTTTTCCCATACACTGTTTCTATTGGCCTTTGGTCCTAATTCTGCTTCAGTATTAACCTGATCCAGCTGGGATCAAGCATGTACTAACGAACCCAGAGACCAGATAACACTTTCCCCTGCTCTTCCCTTAGTAGCTCTACTCCTTCCATCCCATTGTCTTTTTTTCTTCTCTTTTTTTTTTCTTTGAGATGGAGTCTTGCTCTATTGCCCAGGCTGGAGTGCAGTCGTGCGATCTTGGTTCACTACAACCTCCACCTTCTGGGTTCAAGCCATCGCCTGTCTCAGCCTGCTGAGTAGCTAGGATTACAGGTGCACACCACCACACCTGGCTAATTTTTGTATTTTTAGTAGAGATGGGATTTCCCTTTGTTGGCCAGGCTGGTCTCAAACTCCTGACCTCGTGATCCACCTGCCTTGGTCTCCCAAAGTGCCGGGATTACAGGTGTGAACCACCACACCCGGCCAGCCCATCCTCATTTAAACTCTAGTTGGCTAAACCCAAATAGGTATCTGCAGATTCTCTTCAGGAAAATCCAAGTCCACCTGTAGGTAACTCATTTTTGGTCTTTTGAGCCCCAACATCACTCTCAATAGTGCAGAGACAAAAACAAACATACCTTGAATTGTGCCTTAGTAAGTAATCAATAAAATATTTCCTGAATGGAACTAAGGAACATGTGCAACCCCAAGAAGCCATGAGAATAATTAAATTCCAGAAAATAAGTGTAGTTTATTATGACTAAAGAGTGTAGAGCTATGAGAAAAAATAAAACGTCACTAGAAAGAGACAGGGCAAATTATGACATGCCATGTATATCATGTTACTCAATTAGTGTTTATGTGCTAAGTGAAGAGAAGATACTGAGTGATTTTTGTGCCTGGGTATGCAAACAGATTCTTGAGGGCTTCAAGAATAAAAGCTTCAATATATTTAAGCATCCAAAGCTAAGTGTGCTGAATGCTTGCCATAGTAAACACCATAGTTACCACAAAAGTTATCAACATGTGATGCTATTTCTATATCTCCATTTCAATCAGTATACAGCTTGGATTCTAGACAGTAGCACACTAAATTACTAAGAATTCCAGAAAAGAGGCAGTAAGCATAGCAAGTACTGCCCCTGCCTGAAGCTTAATTTAACAGTTATTTGCTATGAAATCTTAGAAAAATTATTTCCCTTTCTTTACGTTTCAGTTCCCTCATCTACAAAACTACCAAAGTCGTTGGGCTGTTGTATGTAAACCACTTAGCAAAATGCCTGGTACTTAATATGAGCTTAACAGAGGTTATTATTTTTATAATTATTGCTATTAATAAAAAAAGTAGGACCTAGATTTTCTACAAACATTGCAGAATATATTTTTTAAAGGTGTTTTAATTAGCTGGAGTCAAAACTATATGGGTGATACTAGTGAATAAACAGTAAACAATAAGATTTGAGTAATACTAGTGAATAAACAGCGACTTTGGATATACAAATGAAGGCATATAAGAATAAAAACTCATAAAGGGGGAAAAGGAAAGAGTAGAAGCATAGAAAAGGATGACATAATTCAAAGTAAAAAAGCAATAGTTTTACAAAACAGAAAATAGTGTCATTTTTACAAGAATTTAAGTAAAGCATTACTAATAAAAGATCTTACATTTTATCACTATTACTCATTTTACCCTTATTTTTACTTAGTTAAGACCAGCTGTTACAGGCTACACTGTATCCCCCCAAAATTCATTTGTTAAAGGTGAGGACTTCAATATATGAATTTAGCGGGAACACAGTGCAGCCTAATGGCAATGCATTTGAAGACAGAACATTTGAAGTCAGAGAGAATGAGATCATATGGATGGGCCCTAATCTAACATAACTGATGGACATAGACACACAAAGGAAAGACCACATGAAGACATAGGGAAAAGATGACCATCTGCAAGTCCAAGATAAAGGGTCAGAAGAAACCAGGCTGTGGCCACTAGAACTGTGAGAAAATAAATTTCTACTGTTGAAGCCACCCAGTCTGTGTATATGTCGTGACAGCTCCAGCAACCTAATACACCAGCCAAACCCAAGAGACACGTTAATATAAAAGAAGAGATAATTGCTACACTAGAAAATCAGAGGGCCGGGCGCGGTGGCTCACGCCTGTAATCCCAGCACTTTGGGAGGCTGAGGCGGGTGGATCATGAGGTGAAGAGGTCGAGACCATCCTGGTCAACATGGTGAAACCCCGTCTCTACTAAAAATACAAAAAAATTAGCTGGGCATGGTGGTGCGTGCCTGTAATCCCAGCTACTCGGGAGGCTGAGGCAGGAGAATTGCCTGAACCCAGGAGGCGGAGGTTGCGGTGAGCCGAGATTGCGCCATTGCACTCCAGCCTGGGTAACAAGAGCGAAACTCCGTCTCAAAAAAAAAAAAAAAAGAGAAAATCAGAGATCCAGTTCTACAGTATGGCAACTTACAATCTGAGTATCCCAGATTAAATCAGTAATTTATCTGTGCCTAGGTTTCTACATCTGAAAAACTAAATAATCTAAAAATCTTATCAAGCATTAGCATTCTGGAGTTCTAGTATTCAATTCAGAGTCCTTTTTAAAATATATTACCCATGACAATTAATATATAAAGTAGCCATCTAAATACCAGAAGAGAGATCTGTTCTGATAAGTCAAATAAATCTTCACAAAACGCATCTTCTGCTTTCTAGGTAAACTAAGATTCCTTCTTGATTTCTGGTTTTAATAAGCAGGGAATATATGGATTTCTGTCAAAAGTATACATTCACTTATATATATTTCTATAGAACTCACAAAAAGCAGTTGTTTATTTCATTAAGAAACACAATCTAGCCAATAAGATACAAAAAACATGTTGGGAATAAGAGTACTTCCATTGAATTGTAAAACAAACTCCTACATTTTATTCTAATAGTTGTTTCCTCAACACTATAGCAATGTTTTCAATTTTCCTTTCAAAGTATTTGCTGACAATAAAATGCATTTTAATTTGCTGTCATATTGATTTCCATGAATTATTTAAGCAATTTTTACCAGAGTAGAGAGAACAAGTTTTTCCCTAGTGGTTTGTGGTTTTTAAATTGTTGCTATCAAGTCAAAGCATCTATTAGGATGAGGTTTACTGACATATAACGGAAAACCCAAAGTATAAATGCCTTGAACAATACAAAAATTATGTGTGTGTATGTAAACATACATATGTACACATATATGCACACTCACAGAGAAAAAGAGGGCATGCTTTTAGTTTCTTTCTATACTTCTAATGGTTCATCTAATTTAAAAATCTTAAAAATTTCAGAAATCTCCTAGTCTTCAAAATCAAGTGTGCACTTTATACTTTAAGGACATTTTAAATGTTCACTAGCCACGTGTTTGGCTAGTGGCTGCCATGCTGGACCACACAGCTGTAGCCACAGTTAGCCTATAGCCATCTTTCAAAACTCAACTCATGTATCATCACCTTTATAAAGACTTACTTGACTTCCTTGGTAGATTTCTTTTTTCAGTGTAGCCTATTATACCCTAATTAATTTCTAAGACAGAATTTACACAACTCATTGCCCATATTTGTCACCCTCTGCAACTCTATAAACTGCAAGGCAGAGACCTTATCTTGATCATTGTATCCTAAGTGCCTAGCTTTACGTACAGTAAGTAATCAATAAAAATTTGTGGGATAAAATGGATATGTGACCAGATATGAAGTCACATTGAAAATGAATATACATATTTAGATCCAATAGACTGGTATTAATATGGGGGTAGGTACAGCAGGAGGGGAAGCCACAGAGAAATAGCTAGGAGCAAAACAACTATTAATAGATAATCTGTGAGTTAAATACAATAACCAGTGCTGAATAATTGAGTCAAAACTGGACAATGATATAATTTAATAACTTATCAGTATATGTTAAACATTAATATCTGATCATGTACTGATAATAATATAGAGCAAAACTTTTATAAGACTTGTGGCTTTTTCTCAGGAATAATCTATATTCATAGAATCCCTCTTTAACAACTAATAGCATGCCACAACTGTGACACATCTAATTATTAAATTTTATTCCCATAAACTATCTCTCAATAATATACCTCTAATATTTTTACATAAACAGGTGAGAAATTAAGGTTCTAGAATATAAATGCACAGTGATCCAAAACTACAACCATTCTTTCACTGGAATTCAAATTTCTGTTGTAAATGTCTATCCTATATTTTCTAGGCAGGTCATCTTCAATTTACTTCAGAGTTTGGCAGGATAATTTTTCAGTGTAATTGGGTTCTGCTGTCACACTGAGTGACAGCTTGTCATACAGTAACTAAAATATATTAGTTTATCTTTCAGAGTGCATATCACTAATGAGGTTAAACATTATTTCTAAGATAAAATACAGTCATCCATTGCTTAACAACAGAGATACATTTTGAGAAACATGTCATTAGGTGGTTTTGTTGTTGTACAAATATTAGAGTGTACTTAGACAAACTTAGAGGTACAGCCCACACATACACGCTCTATTGTTCTGAGGCTACAAACCTGCATAGCATATTACTGTACTATGTACTGTAAATAACTGTAATTCAATAGTACGTATGTGTCCAAACATATCTAGACATAGAAGAGGTACAGTAAAAATACAGTCTAAAAGATAAAACATGGTATACCTGTAGAGAGCACTTAACATGAATAGAGCTTCAAAGACTGGAATTTGCTCTGAGTGAGTCAGTGGTTGAGTGGTGAGTGAATGTGAAGCCCTAGGACATTACAATAACTACCACAGACTTTATAAAATGTATATACTTAGGCTACACTAAATTTACCAAAAAAAAGTTTCTTTCTTTAACAATAAATTAAGCTTAGCTTCCTATAAACCTTTTATGACTCCTTTATCATAATTAGCTTAAAACACAACCACACTGTACAACTATACAAAAATATTTTCTTTATATCTTATTCTATAACCTTTTTCTATGTTTACCTTTTTTAATTTTTTAAACTTTTTTGTTAAAAACTAAAACACAAACACACATTAGCCTAAACTTATGAAGGGTCTGGACCTTCAATACCACTGTTTTCTACCTCCACATCATGTCCCACTGGAAGGTCTTCAGGGACAACAACACTCATGGAGCTGTCATCTCTTATCATAACAATGCCTTCTTCTGGAATACCTCTTGCAAGACCTGCCTAAGCTGTTTTACAATTAACTTTTTTTTTTTTTAAGTAGGAGTTCACTCTAAAATAACAACAAAAAGTATAGTATAGCAAACACATAAACCAGTAACACAGCTGCTTATTAAATATTATGTACTGTACATAACTGTATGTGCTATATACCTTTATCAAATTAGCAGTGCAATAGGTTTGTTTACACCACCATTACCACAGTGAATGATGCACTGTGCTATGACATTATGATAGCTCTTACTTCACTAGGAGATAAGAATTCTTCAGCTCCATTATAATCTTATGGGACCACCATAGTATATGTGGTCCACTGCAGACTAAAACATCATTATGCAGTATATAACAGCATAATATATATAAAATACATAATTAATGAAAAAATCAGAAAATCTGACTAAAACCTATTTGCTCAACATACTCCCTATACACTCATGTAAATGAGTATTTTCAAAGAAAAAAAAATGCTTCTTCACATCTACTCAACAGACTCCTAAAATAAGTATGTCAGTCACCCTAAAAATGGATGCTTTTTTTATCCTAAGGCCTAGATGAGAAACCATTAATAGTTCAAAACACTTTTATGACTATTCAAGAAATCTTGAACTGCTGGTAGTACTAATGAGGGCAAGGAAATGGGGTTACATCACCATTTGAATCTACACTTAGTATAATCCAGTGTTACTGCACCTACAATCCCACCCACTTAGAGCTTCTGTCTGCCAGGTGGATGACTTTAACAACAATAGCCATGAAACAAGCATGTGAACAGATTAACACCTAGCAAAAACATAAAATTCACATCTTAGAATGTTTTATTCATAGAAATAGACACTCTAAAGAAACTTACAAAATGAAAAGTCAAATTTCGGTAAAAAATGCATCACTAAACCTCAACTCTTAAAATCTGTGACAAGTAAACATAGTACTTCATAATTAGTTACTGCATTATTATATATAATACTATTTGACCTGGCTTCTAAGCTATTTTTTTCTGTAACATACTTTCAATTTTTAATGCACATAAACGGAGAACTATAATTCAATTTGCAGCAAGGAAAAACCAATTCCTTTAGCAGGTGGTGAGGGGACAGGATATCCTTACAGAAGAAGAAAGGTTTGACAAAACAGTACTGCTAACAAAATAGTTAAGAAAAAATGCATATTTGTGGTGATCCTGATCTTAGAATACTGAACTGTATCAGACCAACTTGAATTTTCTTCTAAGTTTTAGGAAGCCATTTAACTCTACTTTGTTAAACTATTGAAATTTTTGGAAATCTAGTTTTATGAGACTGCAAAAATTAGAAAAGAATTCCAACACCCTCAGTTCACTTACTCTCATACCTTCCTCCACCTTTTCTCTTATTCATTTTTCACAAATGCCCAGAATTCTGGCTCCTACCCTCAAGGGCTGGCAGTAAAAACCAAAAGCACCTCCAATCTCCTCAGGGCCTAAACTTACACCTATACATTTAAACTATAACTCTATTCATGGTGTCATATATCCTATTATTACTATTTCTTCAAATCCTGACCCACATTTAAAAAATTAATATGTATCAAATGTTTACTATATATTGGGCCACAATACCTGACTTTACCTGGCATTGTGGGGGGAGGTGGGTCTCCTCCGATTGTCACTTCCCCCAATCACAACTTAATCTAAATCTGTCATCCCCTTCTTACTGATGAATATCCTCTAATTTCATTATAAATAAAAAGAATCTTTTTGCTCCAAAGATAAAGGACAAGTGACTATGTGATAATTTATAAAATCATGTAAAATGTTAATTTGTCTCCCAAAGTCCCCAATATAAGACCTAATAACTGACTTACCTCAGTTAGAACAATGCTATCTAAAAGAAATATAATGTGAGGTAAATATATAATTTTTAAAATGTTGGTAGTCACACTAAAAGAAATATAAAAAGGTAAAATGATTTTCAATAAGTATATTTTATTTATAATAACCTAAGCCAGTATGTCTACAACATGCAACTAATATAAAACATTATGAATGAGACATATTTTTTAACTAAATCTTTTAAATTCAGTGTGTATTTTATACTTAAAGCACAGTCAACTCTTAAAAGCCACATTACAAGTGCTCAACAGCCACAAGAAATGGGCTTCCACACTGGATAGTATAGTTGTACACAAACAAAAAAAGCAGTACTTTAGAAGAAGAAGTAAGCAAACAAAAACAAAGCTATAAATAGACTCCAAAGAGGCATAAATATATCCATGACTGATAAGTCTTGAGTAAGTTATTTAAGCTAGGACTATAATAAAGGTAATAAATTATATACTGTTTCTTAAAAATACAAACAGAAAGGGGTTATAGCAAAAACACACATCTTCAGAAGTTGTATGTTACATAAGTTCAAACAGATAATGGTAATGCTTTCTAGAAGCCTGTAACTAGACAAGCAGGATGAAAGAGAAATAAGTTTTTGCTTTTTTTTTTAATTTTAAAATTCAGATTGTTATGTAACATATTTACAATCTCTCAAGGAACAAATGAATTACAGGTATTTTGCTTTAGATAAAGGAGGAGTTGGGGTAAAGTCACTGCTAAATAGTAAGGAAGTGAAATCATCAGGCTTAATCATACATAACAATTAGTTTTGTTGTCCATAGTTTTAGGTGACAAAACAAAAATTATTCATGTGTGAGTGTTCTTGGTCTTTCTTTTCCTGTGCCAGAATTCTTGCTTGGCCTCCTGAGTCTCTTCACCTCCCTCACCTTTTGAGACTGTCTTCATAGTTTGATTATTTTAAGATTTGTAATAAAATGAAGAAGAAGGAATACTATGAAAATACAGTGTTAGGGCTGGGTGTGGAGTATTACAGATAAGTTTCAAGATAAGAGAATGGAGAGTAGCTATACTATGGAAACAAAACAAATGCAAGGGAAAAAATAAGTTTTGAAATAAATATCACTAAGGTGTATATACATATATATATGTATATACACACACATATATTCCACATATACACATATATATACATTTCACATATACATGTGTGTATGTATGTATATACATGTGTGTGTATATATATACTCAGAAGTAAAGAATCTGAGTCCAACAGAAATTACTTTTGATTGAACTGTGGTTTTTTTTGGTTTATCCAGCACACTGAGACTGGTGAGGTGGATCATAAATTTATAAAAGTAACATGTACAAATAGAGTATCTCATCTGTATTGCCAGCAGAGATTGGTATGATTTTTTAAAATTCTTATTCTTTGAGGACAGTATGCTAAATGAAATAAGTCAGACACAAAGGAAAAATATTGTATGATTCCATTTATGTGAGATATTATAAAGTAGCCAAATTCATAGAGTCAGAAAGTAGAATGGCAGTTGCCCATGAGCTGAGAGAGGAGAAATGGAAGTTACTATTTAATGGGCACAGGATTTCAGTTTGGGAAGATGAAAAAATTCTGGAGATGGATGGTGGTGACAGTTGAACAACAATGTGAAAGCACTTAATCCCACCAAGCTGTACACTTTGAAATGGTTAGAATATATAGTGACTATCTATGATTAACAATATTGTATTGTATATTTCAAAGTAACCAGAAGATTCTGAGCATTCTTACCACGAAGAAATGATAAATAGATGAGGTAATGAACATGCTAAGTACTGCAATTTGATTTTTACACAATGTATACATGTATCAAAACATTACACTGGACCTCAGAAATACATACAATTATGTCTCAATTAAAAGAAAATTTTAAAAAGGGTTCAAATAAATTATATGTTATATATATTTTACCTCTATAAAAAAAAAAGATATCAAGACTTTGAACAAATCAGGCCAGCCTGGGAAGAAATCTAAAATAATCATCAAAAATAAATTTTTACTGATTCTCAAAAGCCATAGCTTTTTGGTCTCATAAATTAGTTGTATACAAGTATTTTTTATAAATGCAAAACACTGGTATCTTTAAAAAGTGAATAATCACTCATCTCAAAGACTAGTGAAAATTAAAATAAATGCCAAGTGTTAATGTTAATTTTCATCTATTCATATTGACCTTGTCTTCAGAATTATGATATACTCAAAATTAGTCTCTTTTATTCTTTGCCAGTGAGTCATTCATTTATTTTATACTTCATTCATTAAATATTTATTAAATGCCTACTATGTGTACACGTGTATAAATTCTCTGCAATGGGTATAACAGTTAATCTTTCAACAATCAAATAAAAGGGAGAGCTGACAGAAAAAATACATACCTCTTATGGTGGTTAATTGTATGTGTCAACTTAACTGGGCCAGAGGGTGCCCATATATTTCATTAAATATTATTCTGAATGTCTGTGAGGGTGATTTTGAATGAGATTAGCATTTGAATTAGTATACTGTACAGAACAGACTGTCCTCACTAATGTGGATGACCCTCATTCAATCAGTCAGTTGAAGGCCTGAACAGAACAAAAGGCTAACCCTCCTACAAGCAGGGGTAATTAACTCCTCCTAACTGAAGGATATGAATTGTCAACTGTACTACTAGAATAAAAAATTTTACTCTAAGAAGAAATAAAGTTGATTTAATTTACTGTAGTCTATAGTTAGCATTAAGGCAAAAAACCATGAAAACACTCCCTCGGAGTTCTTGTCATTGTGCAAGCTATTCTTTGTGGAAAGCTGTTCTTCTCCTGCTGTTTTTATCCTGGAACAGTTATTTGTTCTTTAAGATACCTTTCACAAGACATCTACCCAATGAAGTCTTCCTAACTACTCCAAGCAAATTTAGTATTTCCATTAATGTTTCCACAGCACTTCATTTATATCTCTACAATATTACTTTTTTCCATTATAATTATCTGTTTATTCTTCCATTCTCTGTGCCAATTTCAAGTTATTTGAATGTATGGATTACGTTATTCTTTTATGTACCCAAGAAGTATCTTGACTCTGGCAAGAGAACACTAGATTAGGATTATTCAATAATTTATTTAACTATCATTTTAAGTATTCTGAGCCTGCTAGAGTAAAAATGGAAGTTTCCATATGAAAATTATAAAGCAGAAAATGAGCTGAAGCAAAGTGGAACTACAGTCATCAAGATAAAATGCAGAAAGCACTGGACTAAGGGTCAGGAAATCTGGGTGTTAATTCCTAGTCTGTGAAGTACTGTAGTATCTTAACCTATCTGGTTTTCAGTTTCCTCATCTATGCAAGTGAAAGAGTCAGGCCACTGACCAGACCTGAAAACACTATGACTCCTAACCAGTCTCAAATATCCAGAAAACTCTCTTTTAAATATAAAACATTATATTTACAGTTTAAATATAAACCCATTTACAGTGGGCCCTCTGTATCCATGAATTCTATATCTATAGATCCAAGCAACAGGGGATTGAAACTATTTCTTTTTAAAATGGATGGTTACATCTGTATTGAACATGTACATTTTTATTGTCACTGTTCCTAAACAATGCAACATAAAAACTATTTACCTAGCAT
>JAKFGQ010000016.1:0-125119 GCA_021498475.1 Saguinus midas | reverse complement strand
TTGCTGAAGTTGCTTATCAGTTGCAGAGCTTTTGGGAGGTGGGGTCTTCTAGGTATACTATCATGTCGTCTGCAAATAGAGACAACAGCTTCCACCTTTCCTATTTGAATACCTTTATTTCTTTTTCTTGCCTGATTGCTCTTGCTAGAACTTCCAGTACTATGTTGAATAGAAGTGGTGAGAGAGGGCATCCTTGTCTAGTGCCAAATTTCAAAGGAATGCTTCCAGTTTTGCCCATTAAGTATGATATTGGCTGTTGGTTTGTCATAAATAGCTTTTATTACTTTGAGATATGTTCCATCAATACCAAGTTTATTGAGGGTTTTAGCATAAAGGGCTGTTGAATTTTGTCAAATGACTTCTCTGCATCAATTGAGATAATCATGTGGTTTTGTTTTGCTTCTGTTTATGTGGTGAATTACATTTATAGACTTGTGTATGTTGAACCAGCCTTGCATCCCAGGATAAATCCTACTTGATCATGATGGATAAGTTTTTAATGTGCTGTTGCAATCGGTTTGCCAGTGTTTTATTGAAGATTTTGCATCTATGTTCATCATGGATATTGGCCTGAAGTTTTCTTTTCTTGTTGAGTCTCTAGGTTTTGGTATCAGGATGATGTTGGTCTCATAAAATGATTTGGGAAGGGTTCCCTCTTTTTGGATTATTTGGAATAGTTTCAGAAGGAATGGTACCAGATCCTCTTTGTGTGTCTGGTAGAATTCAGCTGTGAACCCATCTGGACCTGGGCTTTTTTGTGTAGTAGGCTCTTGCTGCCTCAACTTCAGACTTTGTTATTGGTCTATTCATAGTTTCGGCTTCCTCCTGGTTTAGGCTTGGGAGGACACAGGCGTCAGAATTTATCCATTTCTTCCTGATTTACTAGTTTATGTGCATAGAGTTGTTGTAGTATTCTCTGATGAGTTTGAATTTCTGTGGAATCTGGAGATTTCCCTTTATCGTTTTTGCATCTATTTGCCAGGAGTTCAAATGCACGTAACTATGAGGTGAACAACCACTGCACTCCAGCCTGGGCAAGATAGCAAGAACCCATCTCTAAAAAAAGGAATGTAAATGTAGGTTAATTGGGCAAGTCGGACAATTTAGCTTCTAAGTATTCAAATTCAAATAATATAAATATTTTCTACTAGAATAAAACAATGTAACAGAAACAATATGTCTTGATTTTATTTTATTCATTTTATTTATTTTCTTGAGACAGGATTTCACTCTGTTGCCCAGGCTAGAGTGCAGTGGTGTGATCATTGTTCACTGCATCCTCAACATCCTGGGCTCAAGCGATCCTCCCACCTCAGCTCCCGAAGTAGCTGTGACCCTGGGTGCATGCCAATAAACCTGGCTAATTTTTATTTTTGGGGGGTAGAGATAAGGTCTCACTATGTCACCCAGACTTGTCTCAAACTCCTGGGTTCTGCCTCCCACAGTGCTGGGATTACAGGCATGAGCCACCAGGTCTGGCTCTATGTCTTGACTTTAAAAGCATCAAGACAATGATAAATAGTCAAACACCCTCTGACTTGCTAACTAAACTACCCAGTCTCCAACTGTCCACTCAATTCTCCTCTTCTTGAAATAACAGAATAAAATGGACTAAATATTTATTGAATTTTTAGTATGTGCCAGGGCAGGCACCTTACACATATTATATTTCATCATAACAATCTTATATAAGAACTATCCAAAATTACACATTTGGTAGCAAAATGGATCTAGTATTCTAATCTAGGTCTATCTAATAGCAAGGCCTCTATTCTTAACCACTATACCCCACTGGAAAAATGGTGACTGGATCACTGAATACCTGGAACTGAGCATACCTTCCAGAAATTCTCTGAATTTGGGGGGTTAGTATCAGAGTGACTCTTGAGCATCTCTCCAAAGAACAATGCTCTCTAGTCAAGAGGGGTGCCAGTTAGCCAGCTTTTTCAGGACACTATCATTACTGGAGAACTCCCTGAGGGACACTACTATGCAATAAGTTACAAATACTGCCAACCATACCCAGGTTTAATTCATAGGGATATGGATGCCTAAGAAGTTTGTAAAAATACATCAAAGAGTGATTAACTAGAAGCTCTAGTGTTTGGCACCATAGGAAAATTTTGGCAAAAATACTTACTTAATCTGATGTTCACTTCCTTGCATGTGAGACCGGAACATATCTAAAGATGTAAAAGCAATACTACAAATATGGCAAACATAGGTTCTCATACTAAATGCTGAAAAAACAGAGAGTTCAAGTTAAGAAGGTCAGTATAAATATATTTAGTATTACATAATGTTAGAACTGGAAGAGAATTTATTAAAGACAATCTACTTTACATTTTCCAGTAAAGATGGGGCCCAGAGAGGTCAAATGATTTGGTCAAAGTCACAAAGCAAGTTAGTAGTAGTGTTAGCCTCTCAGAGTCCATGCCTCTTAATTGAATGGCCAGAATTCTTTATACTACACCACACTGCTTCTCTAGCTTGACTTAATCCCTAAAAATATGCTATCTGTCTACTTACTGTTGCTACATGGCAGTGCAAAAGGCACCTGAAATTTAGCATGGCCAACCAACCTTTGCCTCTGAATATATTAATGAACTTCTTTTTGTTTGCCCCTAATTCTGTTCCCACCCAACCAAAAGCTGAAATGTCCCAAAATATTAAAACAAATAAAGGCAAATTTTTACTCTCTTACCTGAAATCACTGCAGTGAATTAGTTACCAAAAGTAATTTCCACAGATTTTAGAAAGGAGAGAGGTTCAGTGAGCCCCACTCTCAGGATAAAAGCTGAAAGCAAAATTCTAAAAACAAAACTACTGGAGAATTTCCAAGATGGCGCCGTAGAAACAACTCAGGATTGCAGCTCTCAGTGAAGGCGCAGAGGGTGAGTCCTAGCCGCATTTTCAGATGGACCTTTGTTGCCCACAGAACGGGAAATTCCCAGGTGTAGGAGAGACACAGGACAGCAGCGCAGCTCTTTCGCTTGCGCATTGGCTTTTGATGGCGCCACAGCACAGGCACTGGGCACAAAACTCACTGGTCTGGGTGCCCTGTTAAACTGGCAATCTGAGATTTGGGAGGCAGATTGACATGTCCATCTGATTGAACGGGACTTGGACAGTGAGCCAGACCAGGAGATTCCTGGGAAGCGTGATTTGAGCCGTGCAGTGGGCACCACATGGGAGATCACACAGATCCCAGTGCCCTATCAGCAGGCTACTGGGGTGCCTGTGAGAGAGTCAACCATTCAACAAAGAAAGAGAGAGAGGAGGACTCTGAGGCAGGAGCCAGGTGATCAGGCTCGGTGGGTCCCACCCACAGGGACAAACAGTGCAGTGATTGAGGTGCTCAGGGTTGAGAGTTTTGCTGTGGGCTCAGCTGAATCCAGGACAGTGCAGCTCGGTGGGGGGCATCTGCCACTACTGACGCAATCCGCCCTACTGAGGTACACGCCCATTGCTGATGCAGCCTGCCATTGCTGAGGCAACCAGCCATAACAGAGACTCTGCCACAACAGGGTGAGGCACACCACAGTAGAACGGAGCCCCAGCAGCAGGGCAGACCCGCTAGCAGGGCAGGAGCCCCGGCAGGCAAATAGTGAATAGACTGCCTCCTAGCTGGGCAGGACAGTGCAACAGATACTCATAAAAGCCCCAACTCCTGAGACAGAGCATCTGAGGAAAAAAAGGGGGTTTTATAAGTTCTGCTGCAGCAGACCTAAACACAGCCCAACAACCTGAATGAACAAGCAGCTCACAGCTCAGCACTGGAGCTCCTATAAAGTACAGACCATCTCCTCAAGCAGCTCCCTGACCCCTGTATATCCAAAGAGTCACCTCAAAAAGGACTAATCAGACTGACATTTGGCGGGCATCATTCTGGGACAAAGATAGCAGAAGAAGAAACTGGTAGCATCCTCACTGTTCCAGCTGCTACAGGTGTACCCCAGACAAGCAGGGCCTGGAGTGGACCTCAGCAGTCATACAGCAGAGGGCTAGACTTAGAAGGAAAACTAAGTAACAGAAATACTTCATCATCAACAATCTGGGCATCCACTCAGAGACCCAATCGAAAAGTCAGCAACTACTAAGACGACAGGTGGATAAATCCACAAAGATGGGAAGAAACCAGCGCAAAAGGAGGAAAACACCAAAACACCTCACCTCCTACAAAGGACCAAAACTCCTCACCAACAAGGAACAAAGCTGGATGGAGAATGAGAGTGTGATGAAATGACAGAATCAGACTTCAGAAGGTGGATAATGAGAAACTTCAGTGAGCTAAAAGAACATGTTCTAAATCAATGCAAAGAAACTAAGAACCTTGAAAAAGATTTGAGGAAATGATAACAAGAATGGACAACAGAGAGGAATATGAATGAATTGAAGGAGCTGAAAACACAACACGAGAACTTCATGAAGCATGCACAAGTTTCAACAGCTGAATTGACCAAGCAGAAGAAAGAATATCAAGTCGAAGATCAACTCAATGAAATAAAAGAGAAACCAAGATTAGAAAAAAGCACAAAAGGAATGAACAAAATCTCCAAGAAATGTGGGACTATGTGAAGAGACCTAACCTACGTTTGATAGGTGTACCAGAATGTGATGAAGAGAATGAATCAAGCTGGAAAACACTCTTCAGGATATTATCCAGGAAAATTTCCCCAACCTAGCAAGGCAGGCCAATACTCAACTCCAGGAAATACAGAGAACACCACAAAGATATTCTGCAAGAAGAGCAACCCCAAGGCACATAATCATCAGATTCACCAGGGTTGAAATGAAGGAGAAAATACTAAGGGCAGCCAGAGAAAGGTCAGGTCACCCACAAAGGGAAGCCCATCAGACTCACAGCAGATCTCTCGGCAGAAACTCTACAAGCCAGAAGAGAGTGGGGCCAATATTCAACATCCTTAAAGAAAAGAACTTTCAACCCAAAATTTCATATCCAGCCAAACTGAGCTTCATAAGTGAAGGAAGAATAAAATCATTTGCCAACAAGCAAGTACTCAGAGATTTTGTCACCACCAGGCCTGCTTTACAAGAGCTCCTGAAAGAGGGACTACACATAGAAAGGAACAACCAGTACCAGCCATTCTAAAAACATACCAAATGCTAAAGGCATCAACAAAATGAAGAATCTGCATCAACCAATAAAAAAAACAGCCAGCTAGCATCAAAATGGCAGTATCAAATTCACATAACAATATTAACCCTAAATGTAAATGGGCTAAATGCACCAATCAAAAGACGACTGGCAAATTGGATAAAAAACAAAACCCGTTGGTGTGCTGTATCCAGGAAACACATCTCACATGCAAGGATACACAAAGCCTCAAAATAAAGGGATGGAGGAAGATTTACCAAGCAAATGGAGAGCAAAAAAAAGCAGGAGTTGCAATTCTCATCTCTGATAAAATAGACTTTAAAGCAACAAAGATCAAAAGAGACAAAGAAGGTCATTACATAATGGTAAAAGGATCGATACAACAAGAAGAGCTAACGATCCTAAATATATATGGACCCAATACAGGAGCACCCAGATATATAAGGCAAGTTCTTAATGACTTACAAAGAGACTTGAACTCCCACACAATAATAGTGGGAGACTTTAACACTCCACTGTCAATATTAGACAGATCAACCAGACAGAAAATTAACAAGGATATCCAGGGCTTGAACTCAGACCTGGAACAAGCAAACCTGATAGACATTTACAGAACTCTCCACCCCAAATCCACAGAATATACATTCTTCTCAGCACCACATCACACCTACTCCAAAATTGACCACATAATTGGAAGTAAAGCACTCCTCAGCAAATGCAAAACAACTGAAATCATAACAAACAGTCTCTCAGACCATAGTGCAATCAAGTTAGAACTCAGAATTCAGAAACTAACTCAGAACTGCACAGCTTCATGGAAACTGAACAACTGGCTCTTGAATGTTGATTGGATAAACAATGAAATGAAGGCAGAAATAAAAGTTCTTTGAAACCAATGAGAAGAAGACACAACATACCAGAATCTCTGGGACACATTTAAAGCAGTCTGTAGAGGAAAATATATAGCAATAAGTGCCCACATGAGAAGAGTGGAGAGATCCAAAATTGACACCCTATCATCAAAATTGAAAGAGCTAGAGGAGCAAGATCAAAAACTCAAAACCTAGCAGAAGACAAGAAATAACTAAGATCAGAGCAGAACTGAAGGAGATAGAGACACGAAAAACCCTTCAAAAATCAATAAATCCAAGAGCTGGTTTTTGAAAAGATCAACAAAATAGACAGACCACTAGCCAGACTGATAAAAAGAGAAGAACAACCAAATAGATGCAATAAAAACGATAAAGGAAATCACCAGATTCCACAGAAATTCAAACCATCATCAGAGAATACTACAAACAACTCTATGCACATAAACTAGTAAACCAGGAAGAAATGGATAAATTCCTGGACACCTGTGTCCTCCCAAGCCTAAACCAGGAAGCCAAAACTATGAATAGACCAATAACAAGGTCTGAAGTTGAGGCAGCAATTAAGACCTACCACACAAAAAAGCCCAGGTCCAGATGGGTTCACAGCCAATTCTACCAGACACACAAAGAGGATCTGGTACCATTCCTTCTGAAACTATTCCAAATAATTAAAAAGAGAACCCTTCCCAAATCATTTTATGAGACCAACATCATCCTGATACCAAAACCGGCAGAGACTCAACAAGAAAAGAAAACTTCAGGCCAATATCCATGATGAACATAGATGCAAAAATCTTCAATAAAATACTGGCAAACCGATTGCAACAGCACATTAAAAACTTATCCATCATGATCAAGTAGGATTCATCCGGGGATGCAAGGCTGGTTCAACATGCAAGTCTATAAATGTCATTCACCACATAAACAGAACCAAAACAAAAACCACATGATTATCTCAATTGATGCAGAAGGCATTTGACAAAATTCAACAGCCCTTTATGCTAAAACCCTCAATAAACTCGGTATTGATGGAACATATCTCAAAGTAATAAAAGCTATTTACGACAAACCAACAGCCAATATCATACTTAATGGGCAAAACTGGAAGCATTCCCTTTGAAATCTGGCACTGAACAAGGATGCCCTCTCTCACCACTCCTATTCAACATAGTACTGGAAGTTCTAGCCAGAGCAATCAGGCAAGAAAAAGAAATAAAGGGTATTCAAATAGGAAGGTGGAAGCCAAATTGTCTCTATTTGCAGAGACATGATAGTATACCTAGAAGACCCCATCACCTCAGCCCAAAAACTCCTGAAACTGATAAGCAACTTCAGCAAAGTCTCAGGATATAAAATCAATGTGCAAAAATCACAAGCATTCCTATACACCAATAACAGACTTAAAGAACCAAATCAAGAATGAACTGCCATTCACAATTGCTACAAAGAGAATAAAATACCTAGGAATACAACTTACAAGGAATGTAAGGGACCTCTTCAAGGAAAACTACAAACCACTGCTCAACGAAATAAGAGGACACAAACAGATGGAGAAACATTCCATGTTCATGGTTAGGAAGAATCAATATCATGAAAATGGCTATACTGCCCAAAGTAATTTACAGAATCAATGCTATCCCCATCAAGCTACCATTGAATTTCTTCACAGAACTGGAAAAAACCACCATGAACTTCATATGGAACCAAAAGAGCCGCATAGCCAAGTCAATTCTAAGCAAAAGAACACAGCGGAGGCATCACACTACCAGACTTCAAACTATACTACAAGGCTACAGTAATCAAAACAGCATGGTACTGGTACCAAAACAGAGATATAGACCAATGGAACAGAACAGAGGCATCGGAGGCAACACAACATATCTACAACCATATAATCTTTGATAAACCACACAAAAAAGCCCAGGTCCAGATGGGTTCACAGCCGAATTCTACCAGACACACAAAGAGGAGCTGGTACCATTCCTTCTGAAACTATTCCAAATAATCCAAAAAGAGGGAACCCTTCCCAAATCATTTTATGAGACCAACATCATCCTGATACCAAAACCCGGCAGAGACTCAACAAGAAAAGAAAACTTCAGGCCAATATCCATGATGAACATAGATGCAAAAATCTTCAATAAAATACTGGCAAACCGATTGCAACAGCACATTAAAAAACTTATCCATCATGATCAAGTAGGATTCATCCCGGGATGCAAGGCTGGTTCAACATACGCAAGTCTATAAATGTAATTCACCACATAAACAGAACCAAAACAAAACCACATGATTATCTCAATTGATGCAGAGAAGGCATTTGACAAAATTCAACAGCCCTTTATGCTAAAACCCTCAATAAACTTGGTATTGATGGAACATATCTCAAAGTAATAAAAGCTATTTATGACAAACCAACAGCCAATATCATACTTAATGGGCAAAAACTGGAAGCATTCCCTTTGAAATCTGGCACTAGACAAGGATGCCCTCTCTCACCACTCCTATTCAACATAGTACTGGAAGTTCTAGCCAGAGCAATCAGGCAAGAAAAGAAATAAAGGGTATTCAAATAGGAAAGGTGGAAGCCAAATTGTCTCTATTTGCAGATGACATGATAGTATACCTAGAAGACCCCATCACCTCAGCCCAAAACTCCTGAAACTGATAAGCAACTTCAGCAAAGTCTCAGGATATAAAATCAATGTGCAAAAATCACAAGCATTCCTATACACCAATAACAGACTTAAAGAGAGCCAAATCAAGAATGAAATGCCATTCACAATCACTACAAAGAGAATAAAATACCTAGGAATACAACTTACAAGGAATGTAAGGGACCTCTTCAAGGAAAACTACAAACCACTGCTCAACGAAATAAGAGAGGACACAAACAGATGGAGAAACATTCCATGTTCATGGTTAGGAAGAATCAATATCGTGAAAATGGCTATACTGCCCAAAGTAATTTACAGAATCAATGCTATCCCCATCAAGCTACCATTGAATTTCTTCACAGAACTGGAAAACCACCATGAACTTCATATGGAACCAAAAGAGCCCGCATAGCCAAGTCAATTCTAAGCAAAAGAACACAGCGGGAGGCATCACACTACCAGACTTCAAACTATACTACAAGGCTACAGTAATCAAAACAGCATGGTACTGGTACCAAAACAGAGATATAGACCAATGGAACAGAACAGAGGCATCGGAGGCAACACAACATATCTACAACCATATAATCTTTGATAAACCAGACAAAACAAGCAATGGGGAAAGGATTCCTGTTTAATAAATGGTGTTGGGAAAACTGGTTAGCCATGTGCAGAAAGCAGAAACTGGACCCCTTCCTGACACCTTACACTAAAATTAACTCCAGATGGATTAAAGACTTAAACATAAGACCTGGCACCATAAAAACCCTAGAAGAAAATCTAGGCAAAACCATTCAGGACATAGGAGTAGGCAAGGACTTCATGACCAAAACACCAAAAGCATTGGCAACAAAAGCCAAAATAGACAAATGGGACCTAATCAAACTCCACAGCTTTTGCACGGCAAAAGAAACAGTCACTAGAGTGAATCGGCAACCAACAGAATGGGAAAAATCTTTGCAGTTTACCCATCTGACAAAGGGCTGATATCCAGAATTTACAAAGAACTCAAACAGATTTACAGGAAAATAAACAAGCCCATTCAAAATGGGCAAAGGATATGAACAGACACTTTACAAAAGAAGACATACATGAGGCCAACAAACACATGAAAAATGCTCATCATCACTGGTCATTAGAGAGATGCAAATCAAAACCACATTGAGATACCATCTCACGCCAGTTAGAATGGCGATCATTAAAAATCTGGAGACAACAGATGCTGGAGAGGATGTGGAGAAATAGGAACACTCTTACACTGTTGGTGGGAGTGTAAATTAGTTCAACCATTGTGGAAGACAGTGTGGCGATTCCTCAAGGACCTAGAAATAGAAATTCCATTTGACCCAGCAATCCCATTACTGGGTATATATCCAAAGGACTATAAATCGTTCTACTATAAGGACACATGCACACGAATGTTCATTGCAGCACTGTTTACAATAGCAAAGACCTGAACCAACCCAAATGCCCATCGATGATAGACTGGACTGGGAAAATGTGGCACATATACACCATGGAATATTATGCAGCAATCAAAATGATGAGTTTATGTCCTTTGTAAGGACATGGATGAATCTGGAGAACATCATTCTCAGCAAACTGACACAAGAACAGAAAAGGAAATACCACATATTCTCACTCATAGGTGGGTGAGAAAATGAGAACACATGGACACAGGGAGGGGTACTACACACTGGGGTCTATTGGGGAATAGGGAGGGACAGCGGGGGGAGCTGGGGAGGGATAGCCTGGGAGAAATGCCAAATGTGGGTGAAGGGAGGAAGGCAGCAAAACACACTGCCATGTGTGTACCTATGCAACTATCTTGCACGTTCTGCACATGTACCCCAAAATCTAAAATGCAATAAAATTAGAAAGAAAAAGCTATTTCAATCAAGACTGGTAGAATCTTTCTTGTATTTTTAATTAAATTCTTTTTAATCAAAAAGAATTTTGTCCAATTATAAGATTCTTTTTTAATTGAAAAGAATTCTTTTATACTTGAAAAATTGAAATTCTTTTCAATTAAAAAAGAATCTTGTAATTAAAAATAATTCTTTTTAATTAAATTCTTCTTTAATTTTTCATTTTTCAATTCAAAATGGAAAATGTTTAAATCTATCAAAGACTGTGTTATTTTATTTTTACATGCATCATCATATGTGAGTTATTTAACAAATCTGATTGTTGTTATAATTCCCATTTCACATTAAAAAAAAAAAACAGACACTTAGTTTAAATACCTTCCCCAAGATATCACAGCTATCACTTGGAAGAGGCAGCATCCAAGCAAACAAACAAAAAAAACTACTAGTTACCACTTCAAAAGAGTCCAAAAGTATTATAAATAGGAATTATATGGTAGCTACCACACTATTCTGCTTTATGAATTAGAATCAAGGGATAAATTAATTTTTATTTTTCTAATCTCATCATCCTTCCACTTCATCTTTGATCAGAGGAAGCAAATTAATACATTTCATAAGTCAAATATAAAATTATTCTGACCCTAAGGAAAAGGAAATAAACTGGTACCTGCAAAGATTTTAAGGACAATCAAGGGCATCTTCTTTTAAACCAAAAAGTGACCTAATCATTTAAAAGAACCTAAATTAATTATTATCAAGTGTATTGGCCATGTCTGAGCAAAGATTATTCATAGAAACAGGAGACTGCTTACAAGGGGAAAGAAAGATGCTAACTTTGCAGAATATGAGACTGCACACTACTTACATATACTCTATTGTGAGCCTAGGAAAACTCAGCAGGTTATGTCAAAACCTGAATGAAATGAACCCTCAAAACTATCCTTCTCTATGGTCTAATTTCATGCATATTATAATTTGGTTTCTCATAGTCTTTGATACCAAAAAAAGGATGCCGTGGATGATATATATCAAGAAAAACTAGGAAATGGAAATATGTATTTCCTCATACCATAAATCAACACCAGAATAACAATACAATAACTTAAAGTACAATGTTTCCAAGACTTCTCTGATAAAAATCACCTGGGGTGTTAGTTAAAAATATAGATTCCCAGGCTCTCCCTTGGAGAGCATGACTTAATGTTTTTGGGTGAGGGACAAAAAATTTTTATTAACACAAATATGGCAAATGATTATCACAGGCCTTGTGAAAAACATATTAAAGTAATATCTTTCCAGTTACTCAGTTTTTTATCAGCCTCTTTCAAGTTTGTTTGTGGTTAGTGAGTCCCTGATTGAGGCTGATCAACTTGAGGATTTTGGACTTCCTGCAAAGCTAAGGACTAAACCCAGGAGAGTACATATTCACAAGAAACTCTTAGGAAATTCTTACTATTTTTTATAGCTGCTCTAACTAAGGCTTAGATTAACTTTACAAATACATTTTGAGGGTACCCAAGTGATACAAGATAAGCAGGAGTTCTGGTTTCCTCTGGATTAATGGTTCTCAATGCTGGTCATACATTAGAATCACATAAAATAATTTAAAATTATTGATGTTACAGCTCCATATCAGACCAATTAAATCAGAATCACTAGGAGGAGAATATTGAGTCATGTTCTCCAGGGCAGAGCCTGAAAATCTGTATTTTTAACTAACACCCCAGGTGATTTTTATCCTTACTTTTTGAAAGCTTTCCATATGATTTAACTGTCCAGCCACCATTGAGCACTTGCCTTAGATCAAGCTTCTCCAACCTGCAGCCCATGGGCCACATGTGGCCCAGGGTGGCTTTGAATGCGACCCAACACAAATTCACAAACTTTCTTAAAACATATGAGATTTTTATTTTTATTTTTATTTTTTTTTAGCTCATCAGCTATTGTTAGTGTTAGTGTATTTTATGAGGCCCAAGACAATTATGTCCTCATTACCATATAAAAGCACTAAGAAGGATACTGCAGAATAAAATGTTATCCTTTGTCTCAAGGATGCTAATTTCCTTGAGGGGCTATAATTGATGAAATTTTCAGTGAATAGTAAAGGCTATGAGAAATCAGAGAGAGAGGAGAACACCAAGAACTAGAGCAGTAAGGGAAGTTGTGATGGATCTTTGAGGACAGAAAGGATTTGAATTTTCAAGAAAGCAGGTAAGGGCATTCCAATGGATGAAAATAATATCAGGTATGGCGGAGACAGAAATAAGCACAATGTGTTGAATCCAAATAATCTGTTTAATAAACACTGAATCCCTATGTGGCACCAAGCATCAGGTGATGCCAGATAAATACAAGACGAATAAAACAGTCAAGTTGCTCACAAATCTAGTGTGAGAAAGACACATGAACAAAAAAATTTCAGTCTCACTTGGTAAAAGTAAAAGAGGTATGTTTAAGAGGTATGCAAGTACAAAGAAGCAGAGGCACTCAGCATAATATGGGAGTCTGAAAAAAGCTATTGGGAGAGATGATGTCTTAGCTAAACTTGGAGAGATGATAAATAGTTAACTTGAAAAGAGTTGAGAAGAGAGTTTTAGGTACAAAAAATCATGAAAAAAGTGCTTACAGGAACTTCTTAAAATTGGGGATTGTTGTAGAGAAAAACATAAGGGGAAGAGATGGGAAAAGGCAAAATGGGTCAGATCAAAGAGACTTATATGTTATGCTAAGGATCCTAGACTTTGTATTCTGTGTTTTGGGAAACCTCAAAGTGGTTTAAGTAGTAAGTGGCATGGTTGGTCAATTGTGTGTTTTAGATGAGTCTTTTCTGTGACTGCAATACAAAAGATTAATTTAAGAAGAGTAAGCCTAGAAGTAAGGAGATCAGGCAAGACATAATGAGGACACAGACTAGACGGGTCTCAGTAGGGGTAAAGAGAAGCAGGGAGATTGGTATAACATTCAACTTTAAAACTGGCAAAAGTTAATAACAGGTTGAATGTGAGGGACAGGGGAGAGGAGAGAATCTAAAGTCTAAAACAATTCCCAGAGATCTAATGTGGTAAGTGGGTGGGTGGTGATCCCATTAACTGAAATTGGGACTTCAGATACATGTGTTGTTTTAATGAGTAGGAGAGTAGGCAGTGGCGAACAGTCTAAGTTTGAACACAGAGTCTGAGATATCTACAAAACTTTCACGTAAAGGTGTCCAACAGGCAGTTATATACAGGAGTATGAAAGGCAGAAGATAGGCCAGAGAGATTTTGGAGATGTCAGAACATGGATGGGGGCAGGTAGTCAAAATAATCAGAGAGAATGAAATCTCCTGAAGATAATGTATGGGTGGGCACAGGAATAGCAACATACTGATAAAACCCTGGAGAATGCCATTAATCAAAGAAAGATGGTAGAGAAGGATGAGCCCATGAAAAGTCCACCAAAGCAAAGGACAGCAAATTATAAGAATGAATAGGAGTAATGTCAAAGGAGCTAAATAAAGATGTCTATTGGATTTACAAATTTAGAAGTCACTTTGGCATTGTGAGTAGTAGTTACAGTGAAGTGGTAGGCTAGTGGTGTGAAGGTTGAGGGAATGAGTGCCAACAAATGGCAGTGAGTTGAGCGAATAATACGTGAAGACAGTAAGAGTGGACTACATTTTAAAAATATCTTGGCTAAGGGGGGAAGGGAAGAACGTAGTAGTTAATGAGAATTCAGGGTTACAGGAGTATTTGGTTAAACCAAGATACTTGATAGTAACCCACATCTGATGGTCAAATTTTTCTTGATAAAATAACAAAGGAGCTTGTCTGAGAAGTGTAAGGAGGAGTGTAGAGCAGGAAAAGAGTCTTGAAGAATGATGTAGGTTTAAAACTGTTGCTAAGGGGAAAGTGAAGAAAAAGGAAACAGATTAAGTAAGACTAAAGGCCCAAAGAGGTTAGGTACCAAGACTCTTAAAGCTTCCCTAATCCCTATACTTTATAATTTTCCACAGCATCACTCAGTAGGCTTGAATGCAGAAGTAGAAAATATAGAGGGTGGAAATGATCCAGGGTTGAAATCCTGCTAATAGGGAGTGAGAGAATAACGATGAGGAACAAGTAAAGCTTTCCAGAAGGTTGTTACAGCATTATGGTAGTAGAAATGTAATGAGGGACTATAGAAAGGAGAAATAGTTCTAAGATTTGATAAGACTTGCTGATGGATAGAATATAGATAATCAAGTAGTTAAAGATAGTCTCAAAGATTCAAGTGCAGGTGACTAATAAACATTGGAACTATTAGCAAAGATGGAAAACTCAGGAAATTCAAGTTGATCGTAGAGAAGATTATTAATTCTGTTTTAGGTATGTTGAGTTACAGGTGAAGTTGAGACATCTAAGTGCAATAATGGGACCAAAAATTAGTAAGATAAACAAAACAAATACAATAAATAAAAATACATACATACTTTACTTCCATATCATTATGGTAGCCATTCCTGTGCTAATAAGATCTGAGCTGGATGAGGGACATGAAGGAAGCAGTGAAAATGATGAAGAAAAAGAGAAACATTCGATATGGAAGAAACATATATAAACAATAGCAGATGGAGAGGAAGGTAGACAGAAGAAAATGGGTGATGAGTGAAACAGTTAAGATGGCATATGTTAAATTATTACCACTTGTTCACTTGTAATGAGGGCTTCTGCTGTTATTGTTCTGTGAAATTCTCATTAGCTAATTTAAATTCTCCAGGTATTTTTAAATGTTCAAATGTTTACTGCTCTCAAATGAAACCCAAGGCAGAGTTGAAAATCTGTTCCTTGAGTTCTAGCTTCAGAGGCTAATGTAAAGCAATTCTAATGACTGGATTAAATGATGCTGATGATCATCCCCTCTCCTTCACCATCAGAGGAGATTTCACAAAAACCCTTTTTTCCTCATTCTAATAATGTAAAACGTCAGAGTACCAAAACGGCCCTCACCATTTAGAAGTGACAGGAGTGCACACACTTCTCAAAGTTAACTCAATTCAAATGTACCTAATGCTACAAAATTAGAAGCCGCCTCTTTCAGATACCCTCAATCTAGCAACAGGAAAATACCTTAACAAGTGGAAGTTGTCATTTCTCTGAACATATACTCCTACTTTCAGAAGGCCTACCACTTCTATTTCTACACTTGCCTAAATCAGCATTCTTCACAATCCTAGATTAAAACACATATCTCTATGTAACTTTCTGGGATATGTTGAATCACACTAAGGAAGAGTAAAAAAACAGGATAAGAACTTAATAAATAAAAATAATTAATAGTTCTCTGATTCTTATATTAAGCTAATCTCCATTGAAGTGGGCCTACTTCTGTGCCAGTTTCTATCTGCAGCACTGGAAATACAGATGAATTAGATGAAGTCCCTTGCCTCAAAGACCTTACATTCAAATGGGAGACAGACACATGGAGAGAGAATTAGAAATGCAGGTTAAGGAAGCACAGAAGATTAACCTTGAAGTAAGTGAATGAGTGGGAGTTAGCTAGGAGAAGAGTGTTACGGGGATATTCCAGACAAAGTGGCAGCATGAACAAGGGCACAGAGACAAAAAACAGGGTAATGGTTTCTGGAAACCATATATGGTTTGCAGGTACTGACCCACATAGATCATGCCAGGAAGTAGCAGGGGATAAGCCTGGAGAAGGCAGGCAGAAACAAGATGACGGGGAGCTATGAAGCTGAGATTTTATATTTAGAAGATGAAGCAACAATGAAGGGTTTTAAAGAATGGTAATGACACATGGAAATACTTACACTTTAAGTGAAACACTCTAATGGTTAAATTAGGGGTGGGTTTGGGGAAACAAAACTGGAGGCAGAAAGAGTAGTTAAGAGGTTCTGGCAATTGCTTCTCAAAACTTATTAAGTACAAATCACCACGGATCATGTTAAAATGCAGATTCTGATTCTGTAGGCCTGCAGTGGGGCCTGACAGTCTTTGTTCTAACAAGTTCCCAGGTGATGCCAATGGCGTTGATCCACAACCCACACTCTGAGTAGCAAACCTCTAGGAAAGATCTTGAGGAACTGAAGAGCAGGGCTGGAGAGAAGGGGAGAGTAGTATTCAGGAGGTAAAAGAGTCACAGCTTGGTGCTTCATTAGATATACGAAGTGAAGAAGGTGGTGTTTGGGGGTTCATAGTTACCTGCAGGTTTCTACTTTGAATGACTAGGTGGATTTGAAATGGCTATGAGGCATCCAGGTGAAGCAGTAGCTGCCATTTGGATTTGTGAATCTAATGCTTGACAGAAAGGTCATAAGCATACAGATGAGAAATGAAACCAGGGAAATAGAAATCGTGTTTGTAGAGTAAGGTCAAGGATGAAACCATGGGAATACCTACATCTAGGTAATGAATAAAAAAGGAGCCCACAGAGAAAACAAAAAAGAAACAGAAATATAGGAGAAGAACCAGTGCATAAAGAGTTACATATGACAAAGAATAGAGCTTTAAGAAGGAGAGAATAATGAACATTTTCACATGAAGCAGAAAGGTTGGGTAAAGAAAGAACTGAAAAATAATAGTGAGTGGAAGAAAAGAAGTGGGTGGAAGAGAGAATATGAAAAGGTAATAAAATACACTAGTAGTGAGAAGGTGCCTGTGGGAGGAAAAATGAAAAAAAAATATGGTTAGAAGAGCAAGTGGATCACTCTGGTCAGGATCAGTCTCTATTGTGCCTGAATTCTTGCCATTCTTTCTTAGCTCCAAGCCCTTTAGTTCATCCTTTCTTCTTCCCACTTCAATCAATTGAAAATCATCTAAATATGTGAATATTTTTCTGGAACATTATGCTTCACTCCCCTAGTTACCAAAAATATGTACACAAAAATGCATGTCCGTCAGCTCTTGCAATGAAGTATTATTAACCTAACTAGTTTACATACTTGCTCCTTTAGGGAACTGTATCCCCAAGAATGACTAGTCTAGCACCAGAGAGACACTAAATGATAACTTAGTAAAAAAATGATATAACCACATGATACTAATTTAAAATGCTTTCTTATGTATGTACTTAAGGAACCTTATTTACCTAAAATAACATGAAACCATGAGAATTCCTGTATTTGATTCTAAAATTAATACGGATCATCTGAACCATTCAGGGTTTCATTTCCTAGAAAATGAACAGATCAAGCCACATGGACTTGAAAGTCCTTACTTATCTAAAATTCTATGATTCCATGAATATTATCAACCTCTTACTCAATAACAGTAAAATGGTATGTAAATAAGCTAGTAAATGTTTTTTAAAATACAAACTTCCTATGAAAAAGTTTTGTGAAAACTTTACTGTTTACCATTTGCATTTGATTTTTCTGGAAGCGCTTTCTCTCTTATTTTGTTTACAAATGTCTTCCTAGCTTCATTTCTTTTGTATTTTTTTCCCCAACATAATGTTGTTGGGCCATTACTGGACTATTGAAGGAAGCAGGATAGAGCTTGCAAAATTTGTTTTGATTATTTAAACCCAAATCACTGCTGGAAGAGGAAGGCAGAGTCTTGTGTTTAGTCCCACCTGGAGGAGGCTTGACAGCAAGGGGCTTCAGGAAGGTTGACGCTGCAGAAGTAGTAAGAGGCACTCCTGCTGAAATAATTATAATAAGAAGTGATAAACACATGTTCAGATATTAAAACTGCATTTATTGTAAAGTATTAGGGAACTTTAGAGTTCTCTAAAAACCCACTCTTTGGACTTTTTTTTTTTTCCAACAGTTAGCTGCTGGATAAAGGTTCTAAAGTAAAAAAGAATTTCCTTCTGTGAGAATGAAAATGTGAATATGAATCTGTCACCAAGTTTGATATGAGAAGGAAGAAATGTTCTGTATTAGGAATTGCCTAATTATATCCATATAAAAAATCAGTGAAAGCATGATAGCCATCTTAAGATGATTCTTTGAAATTAGTGAGGATGAAACATGATACTAACTTCTAAGTTAGTCTTTCTTAAGATAGTAAGGCATCCATTCATTCTACATTTGTGATGTCTGCATCAGAATAAAATATATACAGTTGTTTAAGACTATAAAACTATACATGTTCCTACAATTCCAGTATTTCATACCTCTTTTACTTATCCTCCTCTCTGAGCTCAAGATGATAAATTTGAGGACTGAAGATAAAGCTTTTACAAAATGTTTTTTCTTGTAGGGCATAGTGATTTTATTTATCTTTTCAATTACAGGCAGAAAAAATGTACAAAAATTAGAGACTAAATTTAAAAATAATTCTGATTTCATTTATTAATAAAATGAAAGTTTTAATAACATATAGCATTGATTTTTCTGGGTGACATTTATACTATGAGTTCAGAATTAATGATGGTGAATTTTCCATGCCAGGCGTGCCTTAGTCCTAAAGTGTTGAAGTTACAAAGAATGTGGTAAATTATTTACTATAGAGGATCGATCATCTTTTTTTGTTCTAGCACATGCACTTAGAAAAATACAAGTTGAGTTTTCCAGGGTATACTCTGCCATCTCAGGCAACTTTGGGTCAGTTTTCTCATATGCACTGGTGACCCAACATCACTGGAAGAAGGAAAGACATGTTTTATACTTCCCTGTATCTTTAGGATTTAACATAAAATAAGTACTCAGTAACTAATTGATGATGCTGGTAATACTTTAGGGAGAAAGAAATAGGCTTTCGATAGAAAGAAATTCAGTAACTTTTTTTGCCTATAGTTAGTAGGAAACATATCACTACATTCTGCTGAAGACATTGATTTGAACACTCATATGAGATAATGTTTTGTAAAATACTAAAGGAAAAAAGATGCCAAGGGGAAGAAGCAAAAAGTGAAGATTTTATTATTTGATTAGAAACTAACAGAGCTCCAGCTGCTTACTGTTGTTTCTTTATAGCAGTACAGCAAATCACTTGCTATTGTTTGGATTTGGTGAACAGAAAAGGAGCGGTCATAACATTTCTTAAAAATCAGCTAGTGATTAAAATCTTCATATTGAATGACAAAGAGACAGAGATTAACAACTGGGCAGAAGAATAATGATGAAGTTATTTCAACTGGGGTGAAAGTCTCCCCAATAAAAAGTGTATGGCAGAGTTAAACCAAACATGATAGGTAGATCCTGCGCTAAAGATAAAGAGGTGAACAGAATCTTACCCATCTCTGGTTGAAATCCTGGTGGAGATGCCTGATCATGTTTCTCCATTAATTGCTTCAGTTTTTTAGCATGGACGTTTCCCACATAGTGAGACTGAGCAATAAGTGGGGAGCTAAACATTATGTTGCAGATATCACAAAATTTGTTTTTGTCTACTCCTTCATTCCTATGCACCTGAAACAGGCACAATCTTGTTAGAAAGGTTCAATAACTAAAAGTTTAGAATTAAAATATCAACATACATTACTCACCTGAAAATTATCAACATGCATCTTCGTTTTCTTATCAGGCACTTCATTTTGCTCCCCACGCATTTGAAAATAAAAACTCACATTTTGAGCATGTTTTTCACCCTGAAAAAAGTTATAATATGACTTTGTTTATTCAATAAAAGAGTCATTCAAAATTTATACCTTTCTGAATTTGAGGATGTCACTCGTGTGTTAATATATTTAGTCAAACTTGGTACAGACCTACATGTCTTCAAATCTCTAAATGTTGGTTAAAATGAAAATAATACTAAATTTAGAAGCCAATAACTTTCAGATTCTTGCTTTTGAAATGGATTCCTAGCTGCTGCCCAATATCAAATATCTTCTTTTTACTTAGTCACTGATCTTGAAAAATGTACCCAGCTAAAAGACTATGTTTTTCAGCCTTCCTTTCTGCAAGATGTAGCCATGTGACTAGATTCTGGTCAAAAAGCTATAATTTGAAGTGTTATGCAGAACTTCTGGGAAGCCTCCTTAAGTGACTGGGCCATAAGCTCTTGTTCTACCCTACTTCCTTCCTGCTTCTGGAATTAAAATACAAAGGATGGAGTTCCAACAGTCTTCTTTGGACCATGGTAGACATTCAGGAGGAAAACCAGTTCATCAGAGCGGAAAGAAGGAATATGCCTAGTCCCTGATAATGTTATCAAGCTGTCATGTCAGCCATGTACTACCTACCTGCAAATTCTTTTTTTTTAAATTTAAATTCTGGGGTACATGTGCAGACTGTGCAGGATTGTTACATAGGTATACACATGCCATGGTGGTTTGCTGTATCCATCCTCCTATATTTGGTATTTCTCCTGTTACCCCTCCTCAATCCCCCACCACCTGCTATCCCTCCCCTAGCCCTCTATCCCCAACAGACCCCAGTGCATGATGTTTCCCTCCCTGTGTCCATGTGTTCTCATTGTTCAACACCCACTTAACAGTGAGAACACGTGGTGTTTCGTTTTCTGTTCTTGTGTCAGTTTGCTGAGAATGCTGGTTTCCAACTTCATACATGTCCCTGCAAAGGACATGAACTCATCCTTTTTTTATGGCTGCATATTATTCCATGGTGTATATGTGCCATATTTTCCTTATCCAGTCTATCTTTGATGGGCATTTGGGTTGGTTCCAAGTCTTTGCTATTGTAAACAGTGTTGCAATGAACACACTGTGTGTGTCTTTACAATAGAATGGTTTATAATCCTTTGGGTATATACCCAGTAATGGGATTGCTGGGTCAAATTGTGTTTCTACTTCTAGATCCTTGAGGAATCACCACACTGTCTTCCTCAATGGTTGAACTAATTTACACTCCCACCAACAGTGTAAAAGCATTCCTATTTATTCATATCCTCTCCAGCATCTGTTGTTTCCAGATTTTTTAATCATCACCATTCTAACCAGTGTGAGATGGTATTGCAATGTGGTTTTGATTTGCATTTCTCTAATGACGGTGACGATGAGCATTTTTTCTTATGTTCGTTGGCTGCATAAATGCCTTCTTTAGAAAACTGTCTGTCCATATCCTTTGCCCACTTTTTGATGTGTTTGTTTGTTTTTTTCTTGTAAATTTGTTTAGTTCTTTATAGATTCTGGATAATAGCCCTTGTCAGATGGGTAGCTTGCATTTTTCTTTCCTATTCTCTTGGTTGCTGGTTCACTCTAATGACTGTTTTGTTTACTGTGCAGAAGCTCTTAAGTTTAATTAGATCCCATTTGTCTATTTTGGCTTTTGTTGCTATTGCTTTTGGCATTTTAGTCATGAAATCCTTGCCTATGTCTATGTCCTGAACAGTACTGCCTAGGTTTTCTTCATTGACCTTCTTCACAGAACTGGAAAAAAACATCTTAAACTTCATATGGAACCAAAAAAGAGCTTGCATAGCCAAGACAATCCTAAGGAAAAAGAACAAAGCTGGAGGCATCATGCTACCTGACTTCAAACTATACTACAAGGCAACAATAATCAAAACAGCATGGTACTGGAACCAAAACAGACATATAGACCAATGGAACAGAACAGAGGCCTCAGAAGTAATGCCACACATCTACAACCATCTGATCTTTGACAAATCGGGCAGAAACAAGCAATGGGGAAAGGATTTCCTGTTTAATAAATGGTGTTGGGGAAACTGGCTAGCCATGTGCAGAAAGCTGAAACTGGACCCCTTCCTTATACCTTATACAAAAATCGACTCCAGGTGAATTAATGATTTAAACGTAAGACTTAACACCATAAAAGCCCTAGAAAAAAACTAGGTAAATTTTCTTATGTGAGAAAAGAAATCCTTCTGAATTTAAGCAACATTAGAAATAATCTGTAATGAATATATAACCAAATATGTAAGAATAGCTAAGATGCTGGTGTATGGGGAAAGGAAACTAACATTTCCTGAGAACATAATGTAAGGCAATCACTCTCTCTACAGAATTTAATTATTTTTTAAATTAAATTAAATTTTTCCATAAGTTATTGGGACACAGGTGGCATTTGGTTGCATGAGTAAGTTATTTAGTGGTGATTTGTGAGATTTTGGTGTACCCAGCACCCGAGAAGTATACACTGCACTGTATTTGTAGTCCTTTATCCCTTGCCCACCTCCCACTCTTCCCTCCAGTCCCCAAAGTCCACTGTATCATTCTTATGCCTTTGTGTCCTGGTAGCTTATCTCCCACATGTCAGCGAGAACATATGATGTTTAGTTTTCCATTCCTGAGTTACCTCACTTAGAATAATAGTCTCCAATCTCATCCAGATTACTGCAAATGCTGTTACTTCATTTCTATTTATGGCTAAGTAGTAGTCCATGATATATATAATATATATATAGATATTATATAATATATAGATAGATAGATATTATATATATATATTTTATATATATATATATATATAAAATAGTTTCTTTATCCACTCTTTGGTTGATGGGCATTTGGGTTGGTTCAACGATTTTGCAATTGTGAATTGTGCTGCAATAAACATGTGTGTGCAAGTACCTTTTTTGAATAATGACTTCTCTTCCTCTGGGTAGATAGCCAGTAGTGGGATTGATGGATGAAATGATAGTTCTTCTCTTAGTTCTTTAAGGAATCTCCACATTGTTTTCCATATTGGCTGTACTAGTTTACATTCCCACCAGCAATGTAGAAGTTTTCCCTGTTTACCACATGCACACCAACATCTACTGTTATTTATTTGTTTGTTTATGGCTATTCTTGCAGGAGTAAGGTTGTATTGCATTGTGGTTTTGATTTGCATTTCCCTGATCATTAGTGATGTTAAGCATTTTTTCATATGTTTATTGGCCAGTTGTACATCTTTTGAGGACTGTCTATTCATGTCCTTAGCCCACTTTTGATGAGATTTTCTTACTGATTTGTTTGAGTTCATTGTAAATTCTGGATATTAGTCCTTTGTCAGAAGTATAGATTGTGAAGAGTTTCTCCCACTGTGGGTTGTCTGTTTACTCTGTTGACTATTCCTTTGGCCGTGCAAAAGCTCTTTAGTTCAATTAGGTCCCAGCTATTTATGTTTGTTTTTATTGCATTTGCTTTTGGGTTCTTGGTCATGAAATCCTTGCCTAAGCCAATGTCTAGAAGGGTTTTTCCAATATTACCTTCTAGAATTTTTATAGTTTCAGACCTTAGGTTTAAGTCTTTAATCCATCTTGACTTGATTTTTGTATAAGGTGAGAGGTGAGGATTTAGTTTCATTCTCCTACATGTGGCTAGCCAATTATCCCAGCACTATTTGTTGAAAAGGGTGTCCTTTCCCCACTTAATGTTTTTGTTTGCTTTGTTGAAGATCAGTTGGCTGTATTTGGGTTTATTTCTGTTCCATTCGTGTATGTGCCTATTTTTATACCAGTACCATGCTGTTTTGGTGACTATGGCCTTATAGTATAGTTTGAAATCAGGTAGTGTGATGCCTCTGGATTTGTTCTTTTTCCTTAGTCTTGCTTTGGCTATGTGGGCTCTTTTTTGGTTCCATATGAATTTTAGAATTGTTTTTTCTAAGTCTGTGAAGAGTGATGGTGGTATTTTGCTGGGGGTTGCACTGAATTTCTAGGTTGCTTTTGGCACAGAATTTGTAGACCTCATTTTCACAATATTGTTTCCACCCATCCATGAGCATTGGATGTGTTTCCATTTGTTTGTGTCATCTATGATTTCTTTCAGCAGTGTTTTGTAGTCTTTCTTGTAGAGATCTTTCAACTCCTTGGTTAGGTATATTCCTAAGTTTTTTTTTTTTTTTTTGCAGCTATTGTAAAAGGGGTTTGAGTTCTTGATTTCATTCTCTGCTTGGTTGCTGTTGGGATGTAGAAAAGCTACTGATTTGTGTACATTCACCTTGTATACAGAAACTTTGCTCAATTATTTTATCAGTTCTAGGAGCTTTCTGGAGGAGTCTCTAGGGTTTTCAAGGTAAACGATCATATCATCAGCAAACAGTGACAGTTTGACTTCCTCTTTATCAACTAGGATGCCCTTTTAGTTTTTTCTCTTGTCTGATTACTCTGGCTAGGTCATCCAGTACTATGTTAAAGAGGAGCAGTGAGAGTGGGCATCCTTGTCCTGTTCCATTTCTCAAAGGGAATACTTTGAACTTTACCCACTAAGTATTACGTTGGCTGTGGGTTTGTCATAGATGGCCTACAGAATTTCAAAATGTGAAATACACCCATTGTATAGAAAAAACAGGAAATATTATTGAAACCCATACTCACTATTCAGTTTTAACATTTTTTTGAATTTCTCTAAAATTTCCTTTTTAAAGAAGTAAAATTTTAGATACAATCCTATACCCTCATGCTCACAATCCTTTCTTCCTCTTTCTCTCCATGTAAGTAATCACTATCTTAAAGTTAGTGTAGTTGATCTCCTTTTATGCTTTTATTCTTTTACTACACACATGTATCCATAAATAGTTTTTTTTTGTTGTTTTTTTTTGTTTTTTCACCAATCAATGAGAGCTTGTAAGGTTGCTGAGGTTGGTTGGCCTTGAACTCTTGGCCTCGCCTTCACAAGCGCCACGACATCCGGCCGGAGCCACTTTGGGCCCCCATAGTTTTATATATTACTACCTTGTAAATTTTTTTTCAAAAATGTAATCATTTGATACATATCCTTTTCATACTGTTTTATAAAACTCAGTATTTTGGAGGATGTGGAGAAATAGGAAGGCTTTTACACTGTTGGTGGGAGTGTAAATTAATTCAAACATTGTGAAAGACAGTGTGGCAATTCCTCAAGGATCTAGAAATAGAAATACCATTTGACCCAGCAATCCCATTACTGGGTATATACCCAAAGGGTAATAAATCATTCTATTATAAAGACACATGCACACGTATGTTAAATTGTGAATGACACTGTTTACAATAGCAAAGACTTTGAACCAACCCAAATGCCCATTAGTGTTAGACTGGATAAAGAAAATGTAGCACACATACACCATGAAATACTATGCAGTCATAAAAAGCATGAGTTTATGCCCTTTGTAGGGACATGGATGAAGCTGGAAACCATCATTCTCAGCAAAGTGACACAAGGACAGAAAACCAAACACTTCATATTCGCATTCACAAGTGAGTGTTGAACAATGAGAACAAATGGACACGGGGAGGGGAACATCACACACGTGGTCCTGTTGAGGGGGTGAAGGGGCTAGGGGTGGGATAGCAAGGGATTGGGGAAGGAAAACATTAGGAGAAATACCTAATGTAGATGATGGTGGGATGGATGTAGCAAGCCACCATGGCATGTGTATACCTATGTAACAATCCTGCACAAACTGCACATATATCCCAGTACTTAAAGTATAATAAAACAAAACAAAACAAAACAAACCCAAAACCCCAAAACCTTATTAAAGCTATGATTGAAAAAAAATTTTAAAAATTAATAAAGACTTATCAATATTGATACATGTAGCTCTAGTTCATTCATGCTACATACTGTATAATACTCTAGTCCATATGCTACCTATCTAGTTTCCTATTTAGGACAATTATGTTTCAGTTGATTTTGCTAATAGAGGCATTGCTTCAATTAACATATATAAATAGATCTCCCAATATACATTTCAAGAGTTCCTTTAGAACAGATACCTAGAAGTGGAATTCTTGGCCTATAGAGTACGGATTTTCAACTTTACCAGGTATTAGAAAATTTTGAGGAGAGGGATTTCCAAGATGGCGTGGTAGGAACAACTCGGGATTACACCTCTCAGTGAAGGCACAGAGGGTGAGTCCTAGCCGCATTTTCAGACGGACCTTTGTTGCCCACAGAAAGGGGAAATTCCCAAATGTAGGAGAGACACGGGACACCAGCGCAGCCCTTATGGCTTGCGTGGCCATTTTGGCTGACGCCATGGCGCAGCGGCACCCCGCACAAAACTCACTGGTCTGGGTGCCCTGTTAAACCAGCAATCTGAGATTTGGGAGGCAGATTAACATCTCCATCTGATTAAACGAGACGTGGACAGTGAGCCAGACCAGGAGATTCCTGGGAAGTGTGATTTGAGCCGGTGCAGTGGGTCACAGCATGGGAAATCACACAACTCCCAGTGCCCTATCAGCAGGCGACTGAAAGACCTGGGAGAGGGTCAACCATTCAACTTAAAAAAAAAAGAGAGAGAGAGAGAAAGGACTCTGAGGCAGGGAGCCAGGTGACCAGACTTGGCAGGTACCACCCCCACAGGGACAAACAAAATGGCGATTCAAAACACTCAAGGTTGAGAGTTTTACTGCGGGCTCAGCTGAATCCAGGATGGGGCAGCTAGGTAGGGGAGGGGCGTCCACCACTACGGACGCATTCTGCCCCTACTGAGGTACATGCCCATTGCTGACACAACCTGCCGTTGCCGAGGCAACCCGCCATAACAGAGAGACTCAGCCAACAGGACAGAGCCCACCACAGTAGGGTGGAGCCCCACGGCAGTGGGGTGGACCCTGTGGTAGGAGGGCGGAGCCTTGGCAGGCAAATAGTGACTAGACAGCCTCCTAGCTGGGCAGGATAGTGCAATGAATACTCATAAAGAAAGCCCCAACTCCTGACACAGAGCATCTGAGGGGAGAAGAAGGGGTTTTATAAGTTCTGCTGCAGCAGACCTAAACACACCCGCCCAACAATGCTGAATAAACATTGGAGCTAACAGCTCAGCACTGGAGCTCCTATAAAGTACAGACCATCTCCTCAAGCAGCTCCTGACCCCTGTATATCCAAAGAGTCACCTCAAAAAGGACTAATCAGACTGACATTTGGCGGGCATCATTCTGGGACAAAGATAGCAGAAGAAGAAACTGGTAGCATCCTCACTGTTCCACAGCTGCTACAGGTGTACCCCAGACAAGCAGGGCCTGGAGTGGACCTCAGCAGTCATACAGCAGAGGGCTAGACTGTTAGAAGGAAAACTAAGTAACAGAAATACTTCATCATCAACAATCTGGGCATCCACCAGAGACCCAATCAAAAGTCAGCAACTACTAAGATGACAGGTGGATAAATCCACAAAGATGGGAAGAAACCAGTGCAAAAAGGAGGAAAACACCTGAAACCAAAACACCTCACCTCCTACAAAGGACCAAAACTCCTCACCAGCAAGGAACAAAGCTGGATGGAGAATGAGTGTGATGAAATGATGGAATCAGACTTCAGAAGGTGGATAATGAGAAACTTCAGTGAGCTAAAAGAACATGTTCTAAATCAATGCAAAGAAACTAAGAACCTTGAAAAAGATTTGAAAAAGATTCGAGGAAATGATAACAAGAATGGACAACTTAGAGAGGAATATGAATGAATTGAAGGAGCTGAAAACACAACACGAGAACTTCAAGAAGCATGCACAAGTTTCAACAGCCGAATTGACCAAGCAGAAGAAAGAATATCAGAAGTTGAAGATCAACTCAATGAAATAAAACAAGAAACCAAGATTAGAGAAAAAGAGCAAAAAGGAATGAACAAAATCTCCAAGAAATTTGGGACTATGTGAAGAGACCTAACCTATGTTTGATAGGTGTACCAGAATGTGATGAAGAATGAATCCAAGCTGGAAAATACTCTTCAGGATATTATCCAGGAAAATTTCCCCAACCTAGCAAGGCAGGCCAATACTCAACTCCAGGAAATACAGAGAACACCACAAAGATATCTGCAAGAAGAGCAACCCCAAGGCACATAATCATCAGATTCACCAGGGTTGAAATGAAGGAGAAAATACTAAGGGCAGCCAGAGAGAAAGGTCGGTCACCCACAAAGGGAAGCCCATCAGACTCACAGCAGATCTCTCAGCAGAAACTCTACAAGCCAGAAGAGAGTGGGGCCAATATTCAACATCCTTAAAGAAAAGAACTTTCAACCCAGAATTTCATATCCAGCCAAACTGAGCTTCATAAGTGAAGGAAGAATAAAATCTTTGCCAACAAGCAAGTTCTCAGAGATTTTGTCACCACTAGGCCTGCTTTACAAGAGCTCCTGAAAGAGGCACTACACATAGAAAGGAACAACCAGTACCAGCCATTCTAAGAACATACCAAATGCTAAAGAGCATCAACAAAATGAAGAATCTGCATCAACCAATGGGCAAAACAGCCAGCTAGCATCAAAATGGCAGTATCAAATTCACACATAACAACATTAACCCTAAATGTAAATGGGCTAAATGCACCAATCAAAAGACACAGACTGGCAAATTGGATAAAAACCAAAACCCATCGGTGTGCTGTATCCAGGAAACCCATCTCACATGCAAGGATACACAAAGGCTCAAAATAAAGGGATGGAGGAAGATTTACCAAGCAAATGGAGAGCAAAAAAAAAGCAGGAGTTGCAATTCTCATCTCTGATAAAATAGACTTTAAAGCAACAAAGATCAAAAGAGACAAAGAAGGTCATTACATAATGGTAAAAGGATCGATACAACAAGAAGAGCTAACGATCCTAAATATATATGGACCCAATACAGGAGCACCCAGATATATAAGGCAAGTTCTTAATGACTTACAAAGAGACTTAGACTCCCACACAATAATAGTGGGAGACTTTAACACTCCACTGTCAATATCAGACAGATCAACCAGACAGAAAATTAACAAGGATATCCAGGACTTGAACTCAGACCTGGAACAAGCAAACCTGATAGACATTTACAGAACTCTCCACCCCAAATCCACAGAATATACATTCTTCTCAGCACCACATCACACCTACTCCAAAACTGACCACATAATTGGAAGTAAAGCACTCTTCAGCAAATGCAAAACAACTGAAATCATAACAAACAGTCTCTCAGACCATAGTACAATCGAGTTAGAACTCAGAATTCAGAAACTAACTCAGAACTGCACAGCTTCATGGAAACTGAACAACTAGCTTTTGAATGTTGATTGGATAAACAATGAAATGAAGGCAGAAATAAAAGTTCTTGAAACCAACGAGAATGAAGACACAACATACCAGAATCTCTGGGACACATTTAAAGCAGTCTGTAGAGGAAAATATATAGCAATAAGTGCCCACATGAGAAGAGTGGAGAGATCCAAAATTGACACCCTATCGTCAAAATTGAAAGAGCTAGAGGAGCAAGATCAAAAAAACTCAAAACCTAGGCAAAGACAAGAAATAACTAAGATCAGAGCAGAACTGAAGGAGATAGAGACACGAAAAACCCTTCAAAAATCAATAAATCCAAGAGCTGGTTTTTGAAAAGAGCAAAAAAAAAGCAGGAGTTGCAATTCTCATCTCTGATAAAATAGACTTTAAAGTAACAAAGATCAAAAGAGACAAAGAAGGTCATCACATAATGGTAAAAGGATCGATATAACAAGAAGAGCTAATGATCCTAAATATATATGGACCCAATGCAGGAGCACCCAGATATATAAGGCAAGGTTCTTAATGACTTACAAGGAGACTTATACTCCCACACAATAATAGTAAGAGACTTTAACACTCCACTGTCAATAGCAGACAGATCAACCAGACAGAAAATTAACAAGGATATCCAGGACTTGAACTCAGACCTGGAACAAGCAAACCTGATAGACACTTACAGAACTCTCCACCCCAAATCCACAGAATATACATTCTTCTCAGCACCACATCACACCTACTCCAAAATTGACCACATAATTGGAAGTAAAGCACTCCTCAGCAAATGCAAAACAACTGAAATCATAACAAACAGTCTCTCAGACCATAGTGCAATCAAGTTAGAACTCAGAATTCAGAAAATAACTCAGAACTGCACAGCTTCATGGAAACTGAACAACTGGCTCTTGAATGTTGATTGGATAAACAATGAAATGAAGGCAGAAATAAAGAAGTTCTTGAAACCAACGAGAATGAAGACACAACACACCAGAATCTCTGGGACACATTTAAAGCAGTCTGTAGAGGAAAATATATAGCAATAAGTGCCCACATGAGAAGAGTGGAGAGATCCAAAATTGACACCCTATCATCAAAATTGAAAGAGCTAGAGGAGCAAGATCAAAAAAACTCAAAACCTAGCAGAAGACAAGAAATAACTAAGATCAGAGCAGAACTGAAGGAGATAGAGAGACAAGAAAACCCTTCAAAAATCAATAAATCCAAGAGCTGGTTTTTGAAAAGATCAACAAAATAGACAGACCACTAGCCAGACTGATAAAAAAAAAGAGAACAACCAAATAGATGCAATAAAAAACGATAAAGGAAATCACCACAGATTCCACAGAAATTCAAACCATCATCAGAGAATACTACAAACAACTCTATGCACATAAACTAGTAAACCAGGAAGAAATGGATAAATTCCTGGACACCTGTGTCCTCCCAAGCCTAAACCAGGAGGAAGAAACTATGAATAGACCAATAACAAGGTCTGAAGTTGAGGCAGCAATTAAGAGCCTACCACACAAAAAAGCCCAGGTCCAGATGGGTTCACAGCAATTCTACCAGACACACAAAGAGGATCTGGTACCATTCCTTCTGAAACTATTCCAAATAATCCAAAAGAGGAACCCTTCCCAAATCATTTTATGAGACCAACATCATCCTGATACCAAAACCCGGCAGAGACTCAACAAGAAAAGAAAACTTCAGGCCAATATCCATGATGAACATAGATGCAAAAATCTTCAATAAAATACTGGCAAACCGATTGCAACAGCACATTAAAAACTTATCCATCATGATCAAGTAGGATTCATCCGGGGATGCAAGGCTGGTTCAACATATGCAAGTCTATAAATGTAATTCACCACATAAACAGAAGCAAAAACAAAAACCACATGATTATCTCAATTGATGCAGAGAAGGCATTTGACAAAATTCAACAGCCCTTTATGCTAAAACCCTCAATAAACTTGGTATTGATGGAACATATCTCAAAGTAATAAAAGCTATTTATGACAAACCAACAGCCAATATCATACTTAATGGGCAAAAACTGGAAGCATTCCTTTGAAATCCGGCACTAGAACAAGGATGCCCTCTCTCACCACTCCTATTCAACATAGTACTGGAAGTTCTAGCCAGAGCAATCAGGCAAGAAAAAGAAATAAAGGGTATTCAAATAGGAAAGGTGGAAGCCAAATTGTCTCTATTTGCAGACGACATGATAGTATACCTAGAAGACCCCATCACCTCAGCCCAAAACTCCTGAAACTGATAAGCAACTTCAGCAAAGTCTCAGGATATAAAATCAATGTGCAAAAATCACAAGCATTCCTATACACCAATAACAGACTTAAAGAGAACCAAATCAAGAATGAACTGCCATTCACAATTGCTACAAAGAGAATAAAATACCTAGGAATACAACTTACAAGGAACGTAAGGGACCTCTTCAAGGAAAACTACAAACCACTGCTCAATGAAATAAGAGAGGACACAAACAGATGGAGAAACATTCCATGTTCATGGTTAGAAGAATCAATATCGTGAAAATGGCTATACTGCCCAAAGTAATTTACAGAATCAATGCTATCCCCATCAAGCTACCATTGAATTTCTTCACAGAACTGGAAAACCACCATGAACTTCATATGGAACCAAAAGAGAGCCCACATAGCCAAGTCAATTCTAAGCAAAAGAACACAGTGAGGCATCACACTACCAGACTTCAAACTATACTACAAGGCTACAGTAATCAAAACAGCATGGTACTGGTACCAAAACAGAGATATAGACCAATGGAACAGAACAGAGGCATCGGAGGCAACACAACATATCTACAACCATATAATCTTTGATAAACCAGACAAAAACAAGCAATGGGAAAGGATTCCCTGTTTAATAAATGGTGTTGGGAAAACTGGTAGCCATGTGCAGAAAGCAGAAACTGGACCCCTTCCTGACACCTTACACTAAAATTAACTCCAGATGGATTAAAGACTTAAACATAAGACCTGGCACCATAAAAACCCTAGAAGAAAATCTAGGCAAAACCATTCAGGACATAGGAGTAGGCAAGGACTTCATGACCAAAACACCAAAAGCATTGGCAACAAAAGCCAAAATAGACAAATGGGACCTAATCAAACTCCACAGCTTCTGCACGGCAAAAGAAACAGTCACTAGAGTGAATCGGCAACCAACAGAATGGGAAAAAATCTTTGCAGTTTACCCATCTGACAAAGGGCTGATATCCAGAATTTACAAAGAACTCAAACAGATTTACAGGAAAAAACAAACAAGCCCATTCAAAAATGGGCAAAGGATATGAACAGACACTTTACAAAAGAAGACATACATGAGGCCAACAAACACATGAAAAATGCTCATCATCACTGGTCATTAGAGATGCAAATCAAAACCACATTGAGATACCATCTCACGCCAGTTAGAATGGCGATCATTAAAAATCTGGAGACAACAGATGCTGGAGAGGATGTGGAGAAATAGGAACACTCTTACACTGTTGGTGGGAGTGTAAATTAGTTCAACCATTGTGGAAGACAGTGTGGCGATTCCTCAAGGACCTAGAAATAGAAATTCCATTTGACCCAGCAATCCCATTACTGGGTATATATCAAGGACTATAAATCGTTCTACTATAAGGACACATGCACGAATGTTCATTGCAGCACTGTTTACAATAGCAAAGACCTGGAACCAACCCAAATGCCCATCGATGATAGACTGGACTGGGAAAATGTGGCACATATACACCATGGAATATTATGCAGCAATCAAAAATGATGAGTTTGTGTCCTTTGTAAGGACATGGATGAATCTGGAGAACATCATTCTCAGCAGACTGACACAAGAACAGAAAATGAAATACCACATATTCTCACTCATAGGCGGGTGAGAAAAATGAGAACACATGGACACAGGAGGGGGTACTACACACTGGGGTCTATTGGGGAATAGGGGAGGGACAGTGGGGGGGGAGCTGGGGAGGGATAGCCTGGGGAGAAATGCCAAATGTGGGTGAAGGGAGGAAGGCAGCAAAACACACTGCCATGTGTGTACCTATGCAACTATCTTGCACGTTCTGCACATGTACCCCAAAACCTAAAATGGAATAAAAATAAAAATAAAAAAACATTTTGATACAGTTTACATCACTAAATGCAGCAATGAGAGTGTTTGTTTCACTATATTATCTTGAAATGTGAAGTGTTATTAGATTTTAATTTTTGCCAGTATTATGGTTCTTATATGATAGTTCACTATCATTTTAATTTCCAAATCCTGTATAATAATTAGTGAAGTTGAGTATCTATTCTATGGCCTGTTTACATCACTTTCCCATTTTTCTATTTGCTTCTTGTTGTAATTGATGTGTGATCCTTTACATATTCTAGATACAAATCTTTCATTAGTCACATGTGAGTTATAAATATCACCTAAGGTTGTACCATATATTTTTAACTTGATTTATGATTTTTTTTTTTTTTTGAGATGGGGTTTCGCTCTTGGTACCCAGGCTGGAGTGCAATGGCGTGATCTCGGCTCACCACAACCTCCACCTCCTGGGTTCAGGCAATTCTCCTGCCTCAGCCTCCTGAGTAGCTGGGATTACAGGAACGCACCACCATGCCCAGCTAATTTTTTGTATCTTTTAGTAGAGATGGGGTTTTACCATGTTGACCAGGATGGTCTCGATATCTTGACCTCGTGATCCACCTGCCTCGGCCTCCCAAAGTGCTGGGATTACAGGCATGAGCCACTGCACCTGGCCCGATTTATGATTTTTAAATTTTTTAAGATCTTATACATTTCTTCTACAGATATTGTGACTTATTTGAAAGCTGTGACTTATTTTAAAGGTGAAATTGTTGCAGATATAGGAAACCAGGCCAATACAATAAAACATGATAAAAGCCTCAAAACAAACCTATATATACGTAGAAAATAGCATATTATAGAAGTGCCACTACAAATCAATGGGGTAAGGATGGACTATATAATAAATAGTGCTGAAACAACTGGCTATCCATATGAAAAAATTGTTATCACACTCCCTACACGAAAATCAATACCAGATGGATTATAACATAAGAAGTAAAACTTAAAAGTTTTAAAATAATATAGAGGAAAGTATCTATATGATAAAACTGTATAGAATGGTTTCTTAAAACACATACACACAGACACAAAAGAGATATTAATAAATGCAACCTCATCAAACTGCAATACTGCTATATTTTACAATACTATACTGAGAGAGTCTGTATATCGTTTTTGTAAAAATGTATGTGTATATGTGTATGTGTGTTTAGAAATCATATTGGAATTACAGAAGCAAAAAAGGAATTCAATAATGGTTAACTACAAGAAGTTACAGAATTATATTTATTTTCTCGTATTTTTGCCTATTTTCTAGAGTGAATAGTACTTTGTGATTTCACAAAAAGCTGTTTTTCACATGTAAATTAAAACAGTTCAAATGGATAAATGGTAGTTATCTCAGTGTCCCCTGAATGTCTGTCTCTGTTACTAGTTCTAAATCTGATCTTTGGAGTTTAAAGATGTGCTAGGCACTCTCATACATTTGATTTCACTTAATGCTCACAAGTATAGTAAGATTGTTTACCACTCTCATTTTATAGGTCCAAGAAATATGTTCAGAAAGGTAAAGTGACTTGCCAAAGCTTCTATAACTAGTCAGTGGTGGAGTTAAGACTTAAACCTAGCTCCTCTCAATCCAGTCAACACAATTTCCCTATCTGTAACTATAGTAATTTAATTTCAGCCAACATTAGGACTAAAATATAATTACCCATAAGATTAGCAATGGGAAGAACAAGATGAGGTGTTTAAAAAAGGAGAACTGGCATTACATTAGTTTTAATTGAATGTGTCTTGTATTTTTGGTAACCTAGATACCAGATATGAAAGAAATCCAATAGCTCATCAGATGATGTAGAAATATGAAGCAATACCAAATGAAGGAAAGAACACTGGATATGAAATCAGAATAAACCATTTTTAGGCGTAGTCATACCAGTGACTAGCCATGGAGAATTATTAACCTCTGGGTCTCAGTTTTCTAATCTATCAACTAAGAGAATAAGGACATTAAACATTCTCTGTTTTAGCTCTAGGAGTCTGTCCTGTATCTAAAAACATGTGGCTCAATCAACTAGTTAGTTTTGTTTTTATAGTCTTCATTTCTCAAAGGAATACTTTGAACTTTACCCACTAAGTAATACGCTGGCTGTGGGTTTGTCATAGATGGCCTACAGAATTTCAAAATGTGAAATACATTCATTGTATAGAAAAATAGGAAATATTATTGAAACCCATACTCACTATTCAGTTTTAACATTTTTTGAATTTCTAAAATTTCCTTTAAAGAAGTAAAATTTAGATACAATCCATACCTCATGCTCACAATCCTTTCTTCCTCTTTCTCTCCATGGTAATCACTATCTTAAAGTTAGTGTAGTTGATCTCCTTTATGCTTTTATTCTTTACTACACACATGTATCCATAAATAGTTTTTTTGTTGTTTTTTTTTTGTTTTTCACCAATCAATGAGAGCTTGTAAGGTTGCTGAGGTTGGTTGGCCTTGAACTCTTGGCCTCGCCTTCACAAGCGCTCACGACATACCGCCGGAGCCACTTTGGGCCCCTATAGTTTTATATATTACTACCTTGTAAATTTTTTTTTCAAAAATGTAATCATTTGATACATATCCTTTTCATACTGTTTTATAAAACTAGTATTTTGAGGATGTGGAGAAATAGGGAAGGCTTTTACACTGTTGGTGGGAGGTAAATTAATTCAAACATTGTGAAAGACAGTGTGGCAATTCTCAAGGATCTAGAAATAGAAATACCATTTGACCCAGCAATCCCATTATTGGGTATATACCAAAGGGTAATAAATCATTCTATTATAAAGACACATGCACACGATGTTAAATTGTGAATGACACTGTTTACAATAGCAAGACTTTGAACCAACCCAAATGCCCATTAGTGTTAGACTGATAAAGAAATGTCACACATACACACCATGAAATATATGCAGTCATAAAAAGCATGAGTTTATGCCCTTTGTAGGGACATGGATGAAGTTGGAAACCATCATTCAGCAAAGGATACAAGGACGAAAAACCAAACACTTCATATTCGCATTCACAAGTGAGTGTTGAACAATGAGAACAAATGGACACGGGAGGGGAACATCACACACGTGGTCCTGTTGAGGGGTGAAAGGCTAGGGTGGATAAGGATTGGGGAAGGAAAACATTAGAGAAATACCTAATGTAGATGATGGTGGGATGGATGTAGCAAGCCACCATGGCATGTATACCTATGTAACAATCCTGCACAAACTGCACATATATCCCAGTACTTAAAGTATAATAAAACAAAACAAAACAAAACAAACCCAAAACCCCAAAACCTTATTAAAGCTATGATTGAAAAAAATTTTAAAATTAATAAGACTTATCAATATTTTTGTAGCTCTAGTTCATTCATACATACATGTATAATACTCTAGTCCATATGCTACCTATCTAGTTTCCTATTTAGGACACTATGTTTCAGTTGATTTTGCATTGCTTCAATTAACATATATAAATAGATCTCCCAATATATATTTCAAGAGTTCCTTTAGAACAGATACCTAGAAGTGGAATTCTGAAGGATTTTCAACTTTACCAGGTATTAGAAAATTTTGAGGAGAGGATTTAAGATGGAACAACCGATTACACCTCTCAGTGAAGGCACAGAGGGTCCTAGCCGCATTTTCAGATGGACCTTTGTTGCCCACAGAATGAGAAATTCCCAGGTGTGGAGAGACACGGACACCAGCGCAGCCCTTTTGGCTGTGCAGCCGGTTGGCCACACTGGTCTGGGTGCCCTGTTAAACCGGCAATCTGAGATTTGGGAGGCAGATTAACATATCCATCTGATTAAACGGGACTTGGACAGTGAGCCAGACCAGGAGATTCCTGGGAAGTGTGATTTGAGCCAGTGCAGTGGGCAGCACAGCAGAAATCACACAATCCCAGTGCCCTATCAGCAGGCTACTGAAACACCTGTGAGAGAGTCAACCATTCAACAAAAAAAGAGAGAGAGAGAGGACTCTGAGGCAGGGAGCCAGGTGATCAGGCTCGTGGGTCCCACCCTCACAGGGACAAACAAAATGGCGATTCAAAACACTCGGGGTTGAGAGTTTTGCTGCAGGCTCAGCTGAATCAGGATGGTGCAGCTCAGTGGGGAGGGGCGTCTGCCACTACGGATGCAATCTGCCCCTACTGAGGTACCGCCCATTGCTGATGCAGCCTGCCATTGCCAGGCAACCCACCATAACAGAGAGACTCAGCCAACAGGGGTGGAGCACCACACAGTGAAGCCCCACGGCAGCAGGGCAGACCCGCTAGTGACTAGACTGCCTCCTAGCTGGGCAGGACAGTGCAAGATACTCATAAAAGCCCCAACTCCTGAGACAGAGCATCTGAGGGAAAAAGGGGGGTTTATAAGTTCTGCTGCAGCAGACATAAACAACCTCCCAACAACCCTGAATGAACAATGGAGCTCACAGCTCAGCACTGGAGCTCCTATAAGTACAGACCATCTCCTCAAGCAGCTCCTGACCCCTGTATATCCAAGAGTCACCTCAAAAAGGACTAATCAGACTGACATTTGGCGGGCATCATTCTGGGACAAAGATAGCAGAAGAAGAAACTGGTAGCATCCCTCACTGTTCCACAGCTGCTACAGGTGTACCCCAGACAAGCAGGGCCTGGGTGGACCTCAGCACTCATACAGCAGAGGGCTAGACTGTTAGAAGGAAAACTAAGTAACAGAAATACTTCATCATCAACAATCTGGGCATCCACTCAGAGACCCAATTGAAAATCAGCAACTACTAAGACGACAGGTGGATAAATCCATAAAGATGGGAAGAAACCAGCGCAAAAGGAGAAAACACGAAACCAAAACACCTCACCTCCTACAAAGGACCAAAACTCCTCACCAGCAAGGGAACAAAGCTGGATGGAGAATGAGTGTGATGAAATGATGGAATCAGACTTCAGAAGGTGGATAATGAGAAACTTCAGTGAGCTAAAGAACATGTTCTAAATCAATGCAAAGAAACTAAGAACCTTGAAAAAGATTTGAAAAAGATTAGAAATGATAACAAGAATGGACAACTTAGAGGAATATGAATGAATTGAAGGAGCTGAAAAACACAACACGAGAACTTGAAGCATGCACAAGTTTCAACAGCCGAATTGACCAAGCAGAAGAAAGAATATCAGAAGTCGAAGATCAACTCAATGAAATAAAAGAAACCAAGATTAGAAAAAAGCACAAAAGGAATGAACAAAATCTCCAAGAAATGTGGGACTATGTGAAGAGACCTAACCTACGTTTGATAGGTGTACCAGAATGTGATGAAAGAATGAATCAAGCTGGAAAACACTCTTCAGGATATTATCCAGGAAAATTTCCCCAACCTAGCAAGGCAGGCCAATACTCAACTCCAGGAAATACAGAGAACACCACAAAGATATTCCAAGAAGAGCAACCCCAAGGCACATAATCGTCAGATTCACCAGGGTTGAAATGAAGGAGAAAATACTAAGGGCAGCCAGAGAGAAGGTCAGGTCACCACAAGGAAGCCCATCAGACTCACAGCAGATCTCTCAGAAACTCTACAAGCCAGAAGAGTGGGGGCCAATATTCAACATCCTTAAAGAAAGAACTTTCAACCCAGAATTTCATATCCAGCCAAACTGAGCTTCATAAGTGAAGGAAGAATAAAATCTTTTGCCAACAAGCAAGTACTCAGAGATTTTGTCACCACCAGGCCTGCTTTACAAGAGCTCCTGAAAGAGGCACTACACATAGAAAGGAAACAACCAGTACCAGCCATTCTAAAAACATACCAAATGCTAAAGACCATCAACAAAATGAAGAATGTACATGAACCAACAGGCAAAACAGCCAGCTAGCATCAAAATGGCAGTATCAAATTCACACATAACAATATTAACCCTAAATGTAAATGGGCTAAATGCACCAATCAAAAGACACAGACTGGCAAATTGGATAAAAAAAACCAAAACCCATCGGTGTGCTGTATCCAGAAACCCATCTCACATGCAAAGATACACAAGGCTCAAAATAAAGGGATGGAGGAAGATTTACCAAGCAAATGGAGAGCAAAAAAAGCAGGAGTTGCAATTCTCATCTCTGATAAAATAGACTTTAAAGCAACAAAGATCAAAAGACAAAGAAGGTCATTACATAATGGTAAAAGGATCGATACAACAAGAAGAGCTAACGATCCTAAATATATATGGACCCAATGCAGGAGCACCCAGATATATAAGGCAAGTTCTTAATGACTTACAAAGAGACTTAGACTCCCACACAATAATAGTGGGAGACTTTAACACTCCACTGTCAATATCAGAAAGATCAACCAGACAGAAAATTAACAAAGATATCCAGGACTTGAACTCAGACCTGGAACAAGCAAACCTGATAGACATTTACAGAACTCTCCACCCCAAATCCACAGAATATACATTCTTCTCAGCACCACATCACACCTACTCCAAAATTGACCACATAATTGGAAGTAAAGCACTCCTCAGCAAATGCAAAACAACTGAAATCATAACAAACAGTCTCTCAGACCATAGTGCAATCAAGTTAGAACTCAGAATTCAGAAACTAACTCAGAACCGCACAGCTTCATGGAAACTGAACAACTGGCTCTTGAATGTTGATTGGATAAACAATGAAATGAAGGCAGAAATAAAAGTTCTTTGAAACCAATGAGAATGAAGACACAACATACCAGAATCTCTGGGACACATTTAAAGCAGTCTGTAGAGGAAAATATATAGCAATAAGTGCCCACATGAGAAGAGTGGAGAGATCCAAAATTGACACCCTATCATCAAAATTGAAAGAGCTAGAGCAAGATCAAAAACTCAAAACCTAGCCGAAGACAAGAAATAACTAAGATCAGAGCAGAACTGAAGGAGATAGAGACAGAAAAACCCTTCAAAAATCAATAAATCTAAGAGCTGGTTTTTGAAAGATCAACAAAATAGACAGACCACTAGCCAGACTGATAAAAAGAAAGAGAACAACCAAATAGATGCAATAAAAAACGATAAAGAAATCACCACAGATTCCACAGAAATTCAAACCATCATCAGAGAATACTACAAACAACTCTATGCACATAAACTAGTAAATCAGGAAGAAATGGATAAATTCCTGGACACCTGTGTCCTCCCAAGCCTAAACCAGGAGGAAGCTGAAACTATGAATAGACCAATAACAAGGTCTGAAGTTGAGGCAGCAATTAAGAGCCTACCACACAAAAAGCCCAGGTCCAGATGGGTTCACAGCTGAATTCTACCAGACACACAAAGAGGATCTGGTACCATTCCTTCTGAAAGTATTCCAAATAATTCAAAAAGAGGGAACCCTTCCCAAATTATTTTATGAGACCAACATCATCCTGATACCAAAACCCGACATAGACTCTACAAGAAAGAAAACTTCAGGCCAATATCCATGATGAACATAGATGCAAAAATCTTCAATAAAATACTGGCAAACCGATTGCAACAGCACATTAAAAACCTTATCCATCATGATCAAGTAAGTTCATCCGGGATGCAAGGCTGGTTGAACTTACTCAAATCTATAAATGTAATTCAACACATAAACAGAAGCAAAATCAAAAACCAGAAGATTATCTCAATTGATGCAGAGAAGGCATTTGACAAAATTCAACAGCTCTTTATGCTAACAAACCTCAATAAACTTAGTATTGATGAAACATATCTCAAAGTAATAAAAGCTATTTATGACAAACCAACAGCCAATATCATACTTAATGGGCAAAAAACTGGAAACATTCCTTTGAAATCTGGCACTAGACAAGGATGCCCTCTCTCACCACTCCTATTCAACATAGTACTGGAAGTTCTAGCCAGAGCAATCAGGCAAGAAAAGAAATAAAGGGTATTCAAATAGGAAAGGTGGAAGCCAAATTGTCTCTATTTGCAGACGACATGATAGTATACCTAGAAGACCCCATCACCTCAGCCCAAAAGCTCCTGAAACTGATAAGCAACTTCAGCAAAGTCTCAGGATATAAAATCAATGTGCAAAATCACAAGCATTCCTATACACAATAACAGACTTAAGAGAGAACCAAATCAAGAATGAACTGCCATTCACAATTGCTACAAAGAAAATAAAATACCTAGGAATACAACTTACAAGGAACATAGGGACCTCTTTAAGGAAAACTACAAACCAACTGCTCAACAAAATAAGAGAGGACACAAACAGATGGAGAAACATTCCATGTTCATGGTTAGGAAGAATCAATATTGAAAATGGCTATACTGCCCAAAGTAATTTACACAATCAATGCTATCCCCATCAAACTACCATTGAATTTCTTCACAGAACTGGAAAAAACCACCATGAACTTCATATGGAACCAAAAAGAGCCCCATAGCCAAGTCAATTCTAAGCAAAAGAACACAGCGGAGGCATCACACTACCAGACTTCAAACTATACTACAAGGCTACAGTAATCAAAACAGCATGGTACTGGTACCAAAACAGAGATATAGACCAATGGAACAGAACAGAGGCATCGGAGGCAACACAACATATCTACAACCATATAATCTTTGATAAACCAGACAAAAACAAGCAATGGGAAAGGATTCCCTGTTTAATAAATGGTGTTGGGAAAACTGGCTAGCCATGTGCAGAAAGCAGAAACTGGACCCCTTCCCCTTACACTAAAATTAACTCCAGATGGATTAAAGACTTAAACATAAGACCTGACACCATAAAACCCTAGAAGAAAATCTAGGCAAAACCATTCAGGACATAGGAGTAGGCAAGGACTTCATGACCAAAACACCAAAAGCATTGGCAACAAAAGCCAAAATAGACAAATGGGACCTAATCAAACTCCACAGCTTCTGCATGCAAAAAGAAACAGTCACTAGAGTGAATCGGCAACCATCAGAATGGGAAAAATCTTTGCAGTTTACCCATCTGACAAAGGGCTGATATCCAGAATTTACAAAGAACTCAAACAGATTTACAGGAAAAAAACAAACAAGCCCATTCAAAAATGGGCAAAGGATATGAACAGACACTTTACAAAGAAGACATACATGAGGCCAACAAACACATGAAAAAATGCTCATCATCACTGGTCATTAGAGATGCAAATCAAAACCACATTGAGATACCATCTCACGCCAGTTAGAATGGCGATCATTAAAAATCTGGAGACAGCAGATGCTGGAGAGGATGTGGAGAAATAGGAACACTCTTACACTGTTGGTGGAGTGTAAATTAGTTCAACCATTGTGGAAGACAGTGTGGCGATTCCTCAGGGACCTAGAAATAGAAATTCCATTTGACCCAGCAATCCCATTACTGGGTATCTATCAAAGGACTATAAATCGTTCTACTATAAGGACACATGCACACGAATGTTCATTTGCAGCACTGTTTACAATAGCAAAGACCTGGAACCAACCCAAATGCCCATCGATGATAGACTGGACTGGGAAAATGTGGCACATATACACCATGGAATATTATGCAGCAATCAAAAATGATGAGTTTGTGTCCTTTGTAAGGACATGGATGAATCTGGAGAACATCATTCTCAGCAAACTGACACAAGAACAGAAAAGAAATACCACATATTCTCACTCATAGGTGGGTGAGAAAAATGAGAACACATGGACACAGGAGGGGTCTACTACACACTGGGGACTGTTGGGGAAATGGGGAGGGACAGCAGGGGGGGGCTGGGAGGATAGCCTGGGGATGAAATGCCAAATGTGGGTGAAGGGGAGGAAGGCAGCAAAACACACTGCCATGTGTGTACCTATGCAACTATCTTGCACGTTCTGCACATGTACCCCAAAACCTAAAATGCAATAAAATAAAAATAAAAAATAATTTAAAATAAAAGTAAAAAATAAAATTGCATTATTACAATGAGGTGTATTTCACTAAATATTCAAAGTTGTTTTAATCAAAGATGTACACAGTGAACCTCAGTTATCTGTATAAAATGAATTCATGTTAATTCATTATTCTGAGGCTCTGAATAAATGAGTACCATGTGATTTGTTTAGACTATCACTTCCATCCTATTCTTCAGAATCTAAAAAAAAAATGGAATGAAACTCTATTCTAGATAAAATCTTTAAGTCATATAATGAATATCCATGAGTTCTCCAAATTATTTCTGGTATGTTATTCAGTCTCTAAATTTTGTATTTCTTACTTAGATACATGTGATGGCTTGACATTGTTCAAACTCTGAATAGATCTACTCCTTTTAATCTCCAGTGCCTCACTCCTGAGACAGGAGCACATGAAAAAGCACCTCAGTAATTTTGCCACAGACTTGTGCAAGAGAAACGGGGAATTTTACCATGAAGGAGGGTCTCGATGTTTATCATTTACTTGATCCCCAACTCCCAAAGGGCTGGAAAAGGCATGCCATAATTCAAAGACTTCTTTAAAAAGATATGAAAATAATTCTCAGATTGCCATAAGAAAGCATAGACTTATTTTCAAATATATTTGTACATGTATGCGGACTGAAAAGTGATGAAACTCAACAAACTCATGATTGGTAGCATATTAAGATTCTAATCAATATCAATTTATTTATGTGTAATTGCAACAATACTGACATCTGAAAATCATAGGTTCTTCAAACTCCCAAAAAATCTGAAATAGATTGTCTATCAAACAGGAAATGTGTGTATAGAGAGGCACTTTTACGTGACTAGAGTATGCATAGAATGTTTATTATACACTGAAGACACCATGAGAACTGGTATAAATAGACACACTGCATTTTGAATATATTCTATAAGGCTCTGAATGGGAGAGTGATATTTTTTATGTTGGTATTCAGTGTGTGAATGAGTGATATAAAAAAAGATCCATTCAACCATGGTTACTTTATTAAGTGAGGCTCATTGGCTTTGCAATCTGTAAAATTCTTTCCAAAATTTTGAATTAGAAACAGTTAAGTGGATAAATGTTTATCCTGGTGTTGAATGTCTGTTTACAGAGATTCTAATCTGTCTTTGGATTTTCTGTTTCCAATGTATTACACACAAGACAGTGGCCATATAAAGAGATCAGATTATAGATATAGTTTATATTCAATTATTCACTGAAAAGGTGGTTATGGAATAGAATCTATTTACTAGTCCAGGTGTGTGTTATTTTATGATTAAATCCTAAATTACCTATCTGTAACATGGAAATAATTATATTTCAGTTACATGTAGACTAAGAAAATTAAACCATTGTAATGAATAACGATGTATTACTGACATGGTGTACATGTGTTTTAATTGAGGCTAATATTTGGTAACCTAATGCATGACTATGAGATCACAGCTGTTTGTTATGCACTGTAAATATGAACAACCATAGGAATGAACTGTCTATATAAATGACCATTTTTTAGTGTACATATAATGATGGAGATTAAATGGCAGTTTTCAGACTATCAACTGAGAATATCTCATTAACTACTTCTATTAACATGAGGACAAATCCTCTCCTAAAATCCTAAATCTATTTTAGGTTTTGTTTTCTTCTTTCATATTCAATCTGGGACATAGACAATTCCACAAAATTGACATACAGTCATAGAAAGTCTCTGAATATATAAATGACTATATAAATAGTTCTGAGTATAACCAGGAAATGTTTTCCACTGAGGTTAAGAAACTTGAGGCATGAATTCCTGGCCACTATTGAGTCTGAATTCAGGCATGAATAAAATCTCTGAAAAAAAGTAAAATAGCTTAAAGCATTTAGGTTTGCACCAAATGATGGTAAAGGATATACTTCTGACACCACTGTAAAAGTTAATAGTAAAATCCAGTCAAAATGTGGGCTAATGAAATAGATTCTGACAAAAAACAGAATTTCCTTATTCAGTGAAATGAATACCATATGTTTAATGTCCTCAGATTCAAAGGCGAGCATTAAATGACTAGATGTTTGTAAAAATATAAATACTATTCACAGTTTTATTTCTCAGAAAAATGATTTTAAAAAGTTAGATTCTAAGTTAGATTACTTCTTTGTATATATTATTCAGAATATGATAACTGAAATTAGTGACAACAGAAAGAGCTCATTGTTCCAAACTAGATTAATCAGGCTTTGGTTTTAATACAAAGAGATTGAACCATCCTGAACACAGGTGAAGATTACTATTAAAATAATAAAATTATGGCTATGTGAAGAATGACTGTAACTCTTTTCTGATCTGAATGCAGCTCTCAGTGAAGGCGCAGAGGGTGAGTCCTAGCCGCATTCTCGGATGTTCCTTTTATGCCCACAGAGCGTTGAAAGTCCCAGGTGTGGGAGAGACACGGGGCTTCAGCCTGCTAATGCAGCCGGCTCCACGCCGCCACTTCAGCCTCTGGGTGCCCTGTTAAACGCAATCTGAGATTTGGAAGGGCAGATTGGCATGTCCATCTGATTGAGCAGGACTTGGACAATGAGCCAGACCAGGAGTTTCCTGGAAGCGTGATCTGAGCCGGGGTAGTGGGCAGCAGCAGGGAGATCACACGGATCCCAGTGCCCTATCGGCAGGGCTACTGGGGCGCCAGTGAGAGAGTCGACCTTTCAGCTTGGGAGAGGAGAGAGAGAGAGGACGGACTCTGAGGCAGGGAGCTGGGTGATCGGGCTCGGCAGGTCCCACCTCAGGGACAAGCAGGCAGCGATTGGAGGTGCTTGGGGCTGAGAGTTTGCTGCTGGCATCTAGGAGTGCAGCCCGGTGGGGGAGGGCATCCTGCCACTGCTGATGCAATCCACCCCACTGAAGTACCGCCCAGGGCTGATGCAGCCTGCTGTTGCCGAGGCAACCTGCCATAACAGAGACTCTCCAGCAGGGGCGGGCTCCACAGCAGAAGCCCAGCAGCAACAGGGCTGAATAGACTGCCACCTAGTGGGGCAGGACAGTGCAACAGATACTCATAAAAGCCCCAACTCCCTGAGACAGAGCATCTAAGGGGAAAAAGGGTGGTTTTATGAGTTCTGTTGCAGCAGACATAAACAACCTCCCAACAACCCTGAATGAACAACGAGCTCACAGCTCAGCACTGGAGCTCCTATAAAGCACAGACCTGTCTCCTCAAGCAGCTCCTGACCCCTGTATATCAAGAGTCACCCCAAAAAGGACTAATCAGACTGACATTTGGCTGGCATCATTCTGGAACAAAGATAGCAGAAGAAGAAACTGGTATCATCCCTCACTGTTCTGCAGCTGCTGCAGGTATACCAGACAAGCAGGGCCTGGGTGGACCTCAGCACTCATACAGCAGAGGATAGACCATTAGAGGAAAACTAAGTAACAGAAATACTTCATCATCAACAATCTCAGTGTCCACACAGAGACCCAATTGAAAAATCAGCAACTACTAAGATGACAGGTGGATAAATCCATAAAGATGGGAAGAAACCAGCGCAAAAGGAGAAAAACACCCAAAACCAAAACACCTCACCTCCTACAAAGGACCAAAACTCCTCACCAGCAAGGGAACAAAGCTGGCCGGAGAATGAATGTGATGAAATGATGGAATCAGACTTCAGAAAGTGGATAATGAGAAACTTCAGTGAGCTAAAGAACATGTTCTAAATCAGTGCAAAGAAACTAAGAACCTTGAAAAAGATTTGAAAAAGATTCGAAATTGATAACAAGAATGGACAACTTAGAGAGAATATGAATGAATTGAAGGAGCTGAAAAACACAACACGAGAACTTAGAAGCATGCACAAGTTTCAACAGCCGAATTGACCAAGCAGAAGAAAGAATATCAGAAGTTGAAGATCAACTCAATGAAATAAAACGAGAAACCAAGATTAAAAAAAAAGTACAAAAGGAATGAACAAAATCTCCAAGAAATGTGGGACTATGTGAAGAGACCCAACCTACGTTTGATAGGTGTACCAGAATGTGATGAAGAGAATGAATCAAGCTGGAAAACACTCTTCAGGATATTATCCAGGAAAATTTCCCCAACCTAGCAAGACAGGTCAATACTCAACTCCAGGAAATACAGAGAACACCACAAAGATACTCTGCAAGAAGAGCAACCCCAAGGCACATAATCGTCAGATTCACCAGGGTTGAAATGAAGGAGAAAATACTAAGGGCAGCCAGAGAGAAAGGTCAGGTCACCCACAAAGGAAGCCCATCAGACTCACAGCAGATCTCTCGGCAGAGACTCTACAAGCCAGAAGAGAGTGGGGCCAATATTCAACATCCTTAAAGAAAAGAACTTTCAACCCAGAATTTCATATCCAGCCAAACTGAGCTTCATAAGTGAAGGAAAAATAAAATCCTTCATGAACAAGCAAGTACTCAGAGATTTTGTCACCACTAGGCCTGCTTTACAAGAGCTCCTGAAGAGGCACTACACATAGAAAGAAACAACCAGTTCCAGCCATCCTAAAAGCATACCAAATGCTAAGAGCATCAACAAAATGAAGAATCTACATGAACCAATGGGCAAAACAGCCAGCTAGCATCAAAATGGCAGTATCAAATTCACACATAACAATATTAACCCTAAATGTAAATGGGCTAAATGCACCAATCAAAAGACACAGACTGGCAAATTGGATAAAAACCAAAACCCATCAGTGTGCTGTATCCAGGAAACCCACCTCACATGCAAAAGATACACAAGGCTCAAAATAAAGGGATGGAGGAAGATTTACCAAGCAAATGGAGAGCAAAAAAAGCAGGAGTTGCAATTCTCATCTCTGATAAAATAGACTTTAAAGCAACAAAGATCAAAAGGGACAAAGAAGGTCATTACATAATGGTAAAAGGATCGATACAACAAGAAGAGCTAACGATTCTAAATATATATGGACCCAATGTAGGAGCACCCAGATATATAAGGCAAGTTCTTAATGACTTACAAAGACTTAGACTCCACACAATAATAGTGGGAGACTTTAACACTCCACTGTCAATATCAGACAGATCAACCAGACAGAAAATTAACAAGGATATCAGGACTTGAACTCAGACCTGGAACAAGCAAACCTGATAGACATTTACAGAACTCTCCACCCCAAATCCACAGAATATACATTCTTCTCAGCACCACATCACACCTACTCCAAAATTGACCACATAATTGGAAGTAAAGCACTCCTCAGCAAATGCAAAACAACTGAAATCATAACAAACAGTCTCTCAGACCATAGTGCAATCAAGTTGGAACTCAGAATTCAGAAAATAACTCAGAACCACAGCTTCATGGAAACTGAACAACTGGCTCTTGAATGTTGATTGGATAAACAATGAAATGAAGGCAGAAATAAAAAGTTCTTTGAAACCAACGAGAATGAAGACACAACGTACCAGAATCTCTGGGACACATTTAAAGCAGTCTGTAGAGGAAAATATATAGCAATAAGTGCCCACATGAGAAGAGTGGAGAGATCCAAAATTGACACCCTATCATCAAAATTGAAAGAGCTAGAGGAGCAAGATCAAAAAGCTCAAAACCTAGCGAAGACAAGAAATAACTAAGATCAGAGCAGAACTGAAGGAGATAGACAAGAAAAACCCTTCAAAAATCAATAAATCTAAGAGCTGGTTTTGAAAAGATCAACAAAATAGACAGACCACTAGCCAGACTGATAAAAAGAAAAGAGAACAACCAAATAGATGCAATAAAAACGATAAAGGAAATCACCACAGATTCCACAGAAATTCAAACCATCATCAGAATACTACAAACAACTCTATGCACATAAACTAGTAAATCAGGAAGAAATGGATAAATTCCTGGACCTGTGTCCTCCCAAGCCTAAACCAGGAGGAAGCCGAAACTATGAATAGACCAATAACAAGGTCTGAAGTTGAGGCAGCAATTAAGAGCCTACCACACACAAAAAGCCCAGGTCCAGATGGGTTCACAGCTGAATTCTACCAGACACACAAGAGGATCTGGTACCATTCCTTCTGAAACTATTCCAAATAATCCAAAAGGAACCCTTCCCAAATCATTTTATGAGACCAACATCATCCTGATACCAAAACCTGGCAGAGACTCAACAAGAAAAGAAAACTTCAGGCCAATATCCATGATGAACATAGATGCAAAAATCTTCAATAAAATACTGGCAAACCGATTGCAACAGCACATTAAAAAACTTATCCATCATGATCAAGTAGGATTCATCCGGGGATGCAAGGCTGGTTCAACATCAAGTCTATAAATGTAATTCACCACATAAACAGAAGCAAAAACAAAAACCACATGATTATCTCAATTGATGCAGAGAAGGCATTTGACAAAATTCAACAGCCCTTTATGCTAAAACCCTCAATAAACTTGGTATTGATGGAACATATCTCAAAGTAATAAAAGCTATTTATGACAAACCAACAGCCAATATCATACTTAATGGGCAAAACTGGAAGCATTCCCTTTGAAATCCGGCACTGAACAAGGATGCCCTCTCTCACCACTCCTATTCAACATAGTACTGGAAGTTCTAGCCAGAGCAATCAGGCAAGAAAAAGAAATAAAGGGTATTCAAATAGGAAAGGTGGAAGCCAAATTGTCTCTATTTGCAGACGACATGATAGTATACCTAGAAGACCCCATCACCTCAGCCCAAAAGCTCCTGAAACTGATAAGCAACTTCAGCAAAGTCTCAGGATATAAAATCAATGTGCAAAAATCACAAGCATTCCTATACACCAATAACAGACTTAAAGAGAACCAAATCAAGAACGAACTGCCATTCACAATTGCTACAAAGAAAATAAAATACCTAGGAATACAACTCACTAGGAATGTAAGGGACCTCTTTAAGGAAAACTACAAACCACTGCTCAACGAAATAAGAGGACACAAACAGATGGAGAAACATTCCATGTTCGTGGTTAGGAAGAATCAATATCAAAATGGCTATACTGCCCAAAGTAATTTACACAATCAATGCTATCCCATCAAACTACCATTGAATTTCTTCACAGAACTGGAAAAACCACCATGAATTTCATATGGAACCAAAAAGCCAAGTCAATTCTAAGCAAAAGAACACAGAGGCATCACACTACCAGACTTCAAACTATACTACAAGGCTACAGTAATCAAAACAGCATGGTACTGGTACCAAAACAGAGATATAGACCAATGGAACAGAACAGAGGCATCGGAGGCAACACAACATATCTACAACCATATAATCTTTGATAAACCAGACAAAAACAAGCAATGGGAAAGGATTCCCTATTTAATAAATGGTGTTGGGAAAACTGGCTAGCCATGTGCAGAAAGCAGAAACTGGACCCCTTCCTGACACCTTACACTAAAATTAACTCCAGATGGATTAAAGACTTAAACATAAGACCTGACACCATAAAAACCCTAGAAGAAAATCTAGGCAAAACCATTCAGGACATAGGAGTAGGCAAGGACTTCATGACAAAACACCAAAAGCATTGGCAACAAAAGCCAAAATAGACAAATGGGACCTAATCAAACTCCACAGCTTCTGCAGCAAAAGAAACAGTCACTAGAGTGAATCGGCAACCATCAGAATGGGAAAAAATCTTTGCAGTTTACATCTGACAAAGGGCTGATATCCAGAATTTACAAAGAACTCAAACAGATTTACAGGAAAAAAACAAACAAGCCCATTCAAAAATGGGCAAAGGATATGAACAGACACTTTACAAAGAAGACATACATGAGGCCAACAAACACATGAAAAAATGCTCATCATCACTGGTCATTAGAGATGCAAATCAAAACCACATTGAGATACCATCTCACGCCAGTTAGAATGGCGATCATTAAAAATCTGGAGACAGCAGATGCTGGAGAGGATGTGGAGAAATAGGAACACTCTTACACTGTTGGTGGGAGTGTAAATTAGTTCAACCATTGTGGAAGACAGTGCGGTGATTCCTCAAGGACCTAGAAATAGAAATTCCATTTGACCCAACAATCCCATTACTGGGTATATCCAAAGGACTATAAATCGTTTCTACTATAAGGACACATGCACACGAATGTTCATTGCAGCACTGTTTACAATAGCAAAGACCTGGAACCAACCGAAATGCCCATCGATGATAGACTGGACTGGAAAATGTGGCACATATACACCATGGAATATTATGCAGCAATCAAAATGATGAGTTTCTGTCCTTTGTAAGGACATGGATGAATCTGGAGAACATCATTCTCAGCAAACTGACACAAGAACAGCAAAGAAATACATATATTCTCACTCATGGGCGGGTGAGAAAAATGAGAACACATGGACACAGGGAGGTCTACTACACACTGGGGCCTGTTGGGGTGAATGGGGAGGGACAGCGGGGGGCTGGGGAGGATAGCCTGGGGATGAATGTCGATGTGGGTGAAGGGAGGAAGGCAGCAAAACACACTGCCATGTGTGTACTATGCAACTATCTTGCGTTCTGCACATGTACCCAAAACCTATAATGCAATAAAAATTTAAAAAAATAAAAAAAAATAGATGGTGGAATAGGACTTTTCAGCACTCATCTCTCTACAGAAACATCAATTAAAACAACTACCCACATATGAAAATAACTTCCCCAGAGCAAAAAAACTGAAAAATAAAACAAATAGGCAGGAGATTGTAGCAACATCTGGGTGTAGCACAGACATAAGGTACATTCAAGAAGGTAGGAAAGATTGTTTCCAACTATTACATCTCTACCAACCCCGGCATAGAGTGGAGAGAGATACCCTCTGTGTGAGAGAAATAGAGGGAAGTGAGCACTGAACATTCATTCAACTCTAAAACTGGACCCACGCCAATAATACCCAGGGCTAAGAAGGCTCCCACATCCTCCAGGTCAGTGGACTCAGCCTCCAGGCCTGCCCCAGTCACAAGCTGAATCATTCAACCCCAACCTCCAGGCCTGCACAGTGAAGTTGGTCTTCAGGTTACCTCAACATCAGGCTAACCTCAGCAGTACCAAGCCCTCAACCACCCTCAGCATTGCACTAGCTCCTAAGGCTCCTGGCTTCAGGCCATGGCCAGCCCCAGCACCTGGTCGACCCCTACAGCCCTAGTCATAAGGCAGGCACCTGCAGTCTCAGCCCCTGGAGGAGGCTGATATAGGCCCCAAGAGGCTGGTACCCACAGACTGAGCCTCCAGGTCCACCCCAGCACCAGGCAGGATTCCATAGCCCCACCCTCTAGGCTGGCTCCTCTAGCCTTTGCTGGATCTCCTGCAGCTCAGTGTTCTAGCAGACCCAGGGCCCAGGCCAGTTCCAGTAGACCACAGTGCTGGATTGGCTGCTATGGACCTAGGTGCCAGGACCAGCCCTGTTACCAAGTTCCAGGCTGGGCCCTGCAGCTTCAGGACCCATGTTAGCCCCAAGGACCCCAACTCTAAGCCACCCTTGCAACACTAGGCATCCTGAGCTCTGCTTCTACAGACCTCAGGGGCCACCCTCAGTTCCAGGCACACAGCATCCACAATTCTAGGCTCCAGACCAGACTCTGGTTCCAGGCTCCACACTGGTCCCAGCACCAGGCCCTAGGCTCCAGAGGCCTGAGACTCCAGGCTTATTCTAAAAGACTTGGGGTCCATGCCCACTCCCATATACCCCAGTACCAGGCAGGACCCCTTGGACCGAGGCCCCAGGACCACCCATGCAGACTTGGGCTCCAGTTCTCTCTCAATGATCCCAGGAACCAGGTATCTCAGTGATCAATTCAATAATCCAAGACACCCCAGTGCTAGGCTAGCCTCCATGAACTGAGGCTCCAGGCCCATGCCAGTGGTCCCAGGTGTCAGGCCCATCCAGTGTCCAGCCATCTCCTACAGACTCAAGTTCAAGCCCTACTCCAGCACCAGGTGAGCCCCTGTGGACCAGGCTTTAGGCTGGTTCCTGTGGATGATACAGGCTCCAGACCCACCCTTGTGGACACAGGCTCCAAGCCCATCCCTCAAGACCCAATCAACAGGTCCACTGCAGTGGATTTGGACTTCAGGTCCAACCGAGGACCCAGGTGCCAGGCCCACCTATCTGCTAACCCAGGTAGGCCATCCTGCCCAAGGATACCAGCAACAAGCACATAAAGGATCATACTAGATGGCCTGCCAAGAATCTCTGGATGGGGCTGACTGGTGAAGGGCTTTCCCAGAAAAATTAAGTCTGCAAAAACTGGAATAAGTCCTTACATTTCTTTAAATGCACAGACATTAATGTAAGGTAATGAGAAACATGAAAAACCAGGGAAACATAACACCACCACAAGAACACAATTTCTTAGTAGCTGACCCCTATACAAACTATCTGACAAAGATACAAAATAACTGTTTTCAGGAATCTCAGTAAACATTTTTTAAAAAAAGAGAGAGAGAAACAATTTAATAAAATCAAGAAAACAATAAATGACCAAAATTAGACATTAACAGAGAGACTAAAATTATATTTTTAAAAGGTCATGCCAAGTGTGGGTGAAGAGGAAGGCAGCAAAGTTAACACTGCCATGTGTGTGTATATGCAACTATCTTGCACGTCTGTACATGTACCAAACCAATGCAATAAAAATTAAAAAAATAAATAAATAAAAAATAAAAGGTCAAATTTTGGAGTTTAAAAATACTATGAATGAAATGAAAAATGTAATAGCATCAACCTCAGAATTAATCAGGTAAAAGAAATAATCTGTGAACTCAAAGATAAGCTATTTGAAAATATACAGTAAGAGGAGAAAAAAGAAAAAAAAGAATAAAAAGAAATAAAGAAAGCTTACAGGATATATGAGCAGCATCAAAATAGCAAATGTTTGGGTTATAAGAATTCATAAAGGAGAAAAGAAAAATAATGGCATATAAAGCTTATAAAGACATAATAGCTAAAACCTTTCCAAATTTGGAGAAAGATATACATATCCAGGTATAGGAAGGTCAAAGGTCTCCAATGAGATTCAATCCAAAAAAGACTACTCCAAGATAAACTACAATCAAATTGCAAACAATTAAGGACAGAGAGGATCCTGAAAGCAGGAAGAGAATATAAAGGAGTTTCCATAACAGAGGTCTTATAGGCCAGGAGAGAGTAGGATCATACATTCAAAATGTTGAAGGAAAAAAACCCTGCCAATCTAAATTACTGAACCCAGCAAAACTTTCCTTCAGAAATAAAAGAGAAAGACTCTCTAACAAACAAAAGCTGAGGAGTATCACCTGGCCTGTCTTATATGAAATGCTAAAGGGAGTTCTTCAAGATGAAAGAAAAATAGGAAAATTAGTAACATGAAAACACATGAAAGTATAAAACTCACTGGTAAAAATCAAATTCAGAATACTTTAATACCGAAATGGTGGTATGCAAATCACTTATATCTTTAGTGAAGGTTAAAAGACAAAACTATTGAGAATAATAATAGGCACAATAATTTATTAAGAGATATGCAATATAAAAATGTAAATTGTGACATTAAAAATATAAAATGTGCTGGGGTGGCAAAAGTGTAGAGTTTTTTATATGATCAAAGTTAAGTTGTTAGCAGCTTGAAATAGCCTGTTAAAACATAACATGTTTTTATAAATCTCATGGTAACCACAAAGCAAAAACCTACAGTAGATACCCAAATAATAAAAAGTAAGGAATCAAAGCATACCACTAGAAAAAAATCACTTAATAACAGAGAAAAACAGCATGACATGAAGGAACAAAAGATCTGTAAACAACCAGGAAACAATTAATAAAATGACAGTAATAAGTTCTTACATATCAACAATTACCTCAAACGTGAATATGTTAGATTTTCCAATTAAAATATGTGGGGGAGAGGCAGGAGGATTGCTTGAGCCCAGGAATTACAGACTAGACTGTGCAACATAGCAAGACCCCATCTCAAGAAAAAGAAAAAGATACAGAGTGGCTGAGTGGATAAAAAACAATAGCAACTATATGCTGCCTACAAGAAATACTTACTTTATCTTGTGGGAACACATACAAACTGAAAGTGAAGGGATAAAAAAAGATATGCTATGCAAATTAAAACTAAAATACAGCAAGAGTACCTATACTTAAATTAGATAGAAACCATTGAAGATATTTATTTTAAAAGTTATGTTAGATATCTTCACCTAAGCTTAATTTTTAATATTATAACAGGGACTAAAAATGCTTACTTTAAAAAGTGCATACTCAAGATAAGAATAAATGTAATTAGAAACATGTAAGAAACAACACAATGAATTTTTACAAATTTATCTCTATAATATATAGTATCACCTCTGAATTATTTTTGAAATTATTTTAGAATACATGATTATCTAACTTTGACCCTAACATCAGCAATGTAAAGGAGCTAAATAAAATGCACTTTAGGACTTCTCTTGTTTTAGGATTAACTACTATGTGCAAACTAAGCATAGTAGTATAATCTTGAACTTCCCATCCATTAAAATCTTTAATAAGTAAATATAGGAAGCAGAGCAAGACAGCAGAATAGAAAGCTCCACCGATTATCCCCCCATCCAACAAGGAAAGCAAGTTAACAACTATCTACACAGAAAAAAATACCTTCACAAGAAGCACAAATCAGGTGTCACTCAAAGTACCCAATTTTAAATTCAGATCGCTGAAGGCAGCACTTAAGACATAGAAAAAAAGGTCCTGAATAGCTGATGCCACCCCTCCCCCACCCCTGCAGCTGCAGCCTGCTGCAGAGAGCATTTCTGAGTGCTGGAAGAAAGAACACAATTGTGAGGCAATGAACTCGGTGCTGTCTTGTTAGAACAGAAAGGAAAACCAGAACAAACTCAGCTGATGCCCAACCAGGGAAGGAGCATTTAAACCAGCCCTAGCCAGAAAGGAGTCGCTGATCCCAGTGGCTCCAACTTGAGTGCCTTCAAACCCTACCTCTGAGGGCCAAAGTGCTCTCAGTCTCTAAGTAAACTTGAAAGGCAGTCTAGGCCATAAGTACTGCAACTCATAGGTGAGTCCTAGGGCTGAACTAGGCCCAGAAACAGTGGACTGGGGTGGGGGGCACATGACATGAGACACCAGTTGGGGCAGCCAAGGAAGGACTAAAATCACCCCTCCCTTAATCCCAGGCTGTATAGTTTGAGGCTCCAAGAGATCTCTTCCTTCTGCTTGAGAGGAGAGTGGAGAGGAGGAAAGGACTTTGTCCTGCATCTTGGTTACCAGCTCAGCCACAGCAAGATAGGGCACCAATCAGAGCAGTGAGGCTCTGTTCCAGGCCATAGCTCCCAGATGACATTTCAAGACACACCCTGAGCCAGAAGGGTATTCCCTGCCTTGAAGAAAAGGGCTCAATCCTTACATCATTCATCATCTGCTAACTGAAGAGCCTTGGGCCCTGAATAACCAGCAGCGATGCCCAGGAATCACCTCGAGGGTCTTGCTGAGCCTCTGAGACTTGATGGCTGCAGGTGAGACTCAGCAAATTTCTGCTGTGGTGCTATGGGGCAAAACTCCTGCTTTAGAAAAGCAGAGGGAAAAGTAAATGGAACTTTGTCTTGCCCCTTAGGTACCAACACCACCACAGGGAGGTAGAGCATCAAGTGGGCTCCTGGGGTCCCTGATTCTAGAGCTGACCGTTGGATAGCATTTATGGAACTGCCCTGGGCCAGAAGAGTGCTCACAGCACTGAAAAGTGAGTCCTACACCAGGCAACATTTACCACAAGTGGACTTAAGAGCCCCTGTACCTTAAGGGTACTCCAGTGGTATTCTGGCAGTACACTTTGCCTTGTAGCCAGGAGAGGCAGTGGCTAAGAGGTGAGGCTACTCTGCCTTTGGAAAGTGAAGGGAAGGATAAGAAGGGCTGAGACTTGTGGTTTGAGTACCAGCTCAGCTGCAATGCAATAGAATACCAAGTACACTTCTAAGGATTTTTAACTCTAGTCTCTGACCACCAGACAACACTTCTAGACTCACCCAGAGACTGGGGGACCTCACCATCCTGAAGGGAAGAACACAGGCCTGGCTGGCCTAGCTACCTGTGGATTGTAGAATCCCAGGACCTTGAGAAAACATAGGCAGTAGTAAGGGAGTGGTTGCAATAGGCCTTAGGCAAGACTCAGCGCTGCTCTGGCTTCAGGTGTGACCCAGCACAGTCACAGTGGTGGTGGCCACAGGGATGCCTGTGTCATTCCATCCCCAGATTTAGGTGACTCAGAACAGAGAGAGACTCTGTTTTGGAGAAAGTAAGGGAAGAGAAAAAGAGTCTGCCTGGTCATATATAGAATTCTCCTAAATCATGTTCAAGACCATCAGGGCAGCACCTCTACGAGTCTGGGAGAACCACAGCATTACTGGACCTGGGGTGCCCCATAAAGAAGACACAGTTTAGATCACAACACCCAGGTCCTTTCAAATAGCTGGAAAGTCTTCCCAAGAAGGACAGCTACAAGTAAGCCTAGACAGTGAAGACTACATTAAATACTTAACTCTTCAATGCCCAGACACCAAAGAATATCTACTAGCATCAACACCATCCAGAAAACATGGCCTTCCAAATAAACTGGAAAAGGCACCAGGGACCAATCCTGGAGAAACAGAGACATGTGGACTTTCACAGAGAGAATTCAAAATAGCTGTGTTGAGGAAACTCAAAGAAATTCAAGATAAGAGAGAGGAGGACTTCAGAATTGTATCAGATAAATTTAACAAAGAGATTGAAATAATTAAAAAGAACTCAAGCTGAGAAATACGGAGCTGAAAATGCAAATCATACTGAAGAATGCATCAGAGTCTTTAATATGAATTGATCAAGCAGAAGAAAGAATTAGTGAGCTTGAAGACAGCTATTTGAAAATACACAGAGGAGACAAAAAAAGAATAAGAAATAATGATGCACACCTACAGGATTTAGAAAATAGATTGAAAAAAGAAATCTAAGAGTGGTTGGCCTCAAAGAGGAGGTAAAGAAAGAAATAAGGATAGAAAGTTTATTCAAAGTGATAATAATGAGAACTTCTGAAACCTAGAGAAATATATTAATATCCAAGTACAAGAACATTATAAAACACCAAGCAAATTTAACCCAAAGACTATTCAAATAATTTAATAATCAACTCCCAAAGTCAAGAATAAAAAAGCGATCCTAAAAGCAGCAAGAGAAAAGAAACGAATAACATACAATGGATCAGAAATACGCTGGGCAGCAGACTTTTCACTGTAAACCACTTTACAGGATAGAGGGGAGTGGCATCACGTACTTAAAGTGCTAAAGAAAAAAAAAGTTTACCTTAGAACAGTATATACTGTAAAATATCCTTCAAACATGAAGGAGAAATAAATATTTTCCAAGACAAACAAAACTGAGGATTTCATCAACACCAGACCCATCACAAGAAATGCTAAAGGGAGTACTTCAACCAGAAAGAAAGGGACATTAATGAGCAATAAATAATCACCTGAAGGTACAAAACTCACTAGTAATAGTACACAGAAAAACACAGTATATTATAATACTATACTGTAACTGAGGTGTATAAACTACTCTTATCCTAAGTAAAAAGACTAAATAATGAACCAATGAAAATAATAACTACAACAATTATTCAAGACATAATACAGTGCAATAAAACATAAACAAACAAAAAGTTAAAAAGTGTGGGGATGAAGTTAGGACAAGTTTTTATCAGTTTTCTTTTTGCTTGTTTATGTAAATAGTGTTAAGTTGTTATCAGCTTAAAATAATGGTTATAAGAAGGTATCTGCAAGCCTCATGGGAACCTCAAACCAAAATCATACAATGGACACACTAAAAATAAAATGCAAAAAACTAAATCATATTACCAGAGAAAATCATCATCACTAGAGGAAGACAGAAATGAAAGAAAGAAGGAAGAGAAAGCCACAAAACCACCAGGAAGCAAAAAATCAAAATAGAAGTACTAAGTCCTTACTTATCAATAACACTGAATGTAAACTTCCCAATCAAAAGACACTGACTAACTGAATAGATGAAAAACAAAGACCCATGTATCTGTTGCCTAGAAGAAACACACTTCACCTATAAAGACACACAGACTGAAAATGAAAGGATAGAAATAGACATTCCATGCCAATGAAACCAAAACAGAACAGGAGTCACTATACTTATATGAAACAAAATAGATTTAAAGACCAAAACTGTAAAAAGAGACAAAGAAGGTCACTATGTGATGATAAAGAGGTCAGTTCAGCCAAGAGGATATAATAATTTAAATATATATGCACCCAACACTAGAGCACCCAGATATATAAAGCAAAATTACAGCTAAAGAGAGAGATAGATCCCAATATAATAACAACTGGAGACTTTAACACCACTACTTTCAGAATTGGACAGATATCTTCCAGACAGAAAATCAACAAAGAAAAAATCAGACATTAATCTGTGCTATAGAACAAATGGATCTAATAGAAATTACAGAACATTTCAATGGCTGCAGAATACATTCTTTTCCTCAACACATAGGTCGATTATTCTCAGGGAATAGCATATGTTAGGTCACAAACAAGTCTTAAAAGGTATTCAAAAATTAAAATAATATGCATCTTCTCTGGAACCACAATGGAATAAAACTAGAAACCAATAACAAGAAATTTGAAAACTATACAAATACATATGAAATTAAACAATATGCTCCTGAATGAATAGTGGTTCAATGAATAAATTAAGAAGGAAACTGAAAATTTCTTGAAACAAATGGTAATGAAAATACAACATAACAAAACCAATGGATACATACAGTGAAAGTAGCTAGAGGAAAGTTGATGCCTATAAGTCTACAAAAAAAAGAAAAAACTCAAATATAACAATTAATGATGTATCTTAAGAACTAGAAAAGCAAGAGCAAAACAAACCCAAATTAATTAGAAGAAAAGAAATAAGATCAGAGCAGAAAATAAATGAAATTGAAATGAAAAATACAATATGAAATATCAATGAAACCAAAAGCTGGTTTTTTTTTTTGAAAAGTTAAACAAAATTGACAAACTGTTAGCCAGACTAACTAAGGAAAAAAGCAAGAAGATCCAAATATGTCAAATCAGAAATGAAAAGGAGACATTACAACTGATACTGCAGAAATTTGAAGGATCATTAGTGGCTACTATGAGCAACTATATGCCAGTAATTTAGAAAATCTAGAAGAAACGGACAAATTCCTAAAGAGATACAGCCTACTGACATTAAACCAGGAAGAAATCCAAAACCTGAACAGGCCAATAACAAGTAGTGAATTTGAAGCCATAATAAAAAATACTCCCAGTAAAGAAAAGCCCAGGACCAAATGGCTTCATTTCTGAATTCTAACAAACATTTAAAGAACTAATACCAATTCTACCAAAACTATTCTGAAAAATAGAGGAGGAAGGAGTACTTCCAAACTCATTCTATGAGGCCAGTACCACCCTGATACCAAAACCAGACAAAGACACATCCAAAACAGAAAATTACAGGCCAAAATCTCTTATGAATATTGATGCAAAAATCCTCAACAAAATACTAGAAAACAGAATTCCACACTAAATTAGATCATTAATCATGACCTGGTAGGATTTTTCCCTGGTATCCAAGGATGATTCATCATATATAAATCAAACAGTGGGATACATCACATTAATAGAATGAAGGATAAAAACGATATGATCATTTCAATTGATGCTGACAAAACATTTGATATAATTCAACATTCCTTCATGATAAAAAAAACCTCACAAAACTGGGAAGAAAGGAACATGCTTCAACATAATAAAAGCCATACGCAACAGACCCATAGCTAATATCACAATGAATGGAGAAAAACTGAAAGCTTTTCCTCTAACATCTAGAACATGACAAGGATGCCCAGTGTCAAAAGTGTTGTTCAACATAGTACCAGAAGTCCTAGCTAGAGCAATCAGACAAAAACAAAAACAAACAACAACAACAAAAAGATATAAAGGCATCCAAATTGGAAAGGAAGAAGTCAAATTATCCTTGATTGCAGATGGTGATATGATCTTATATTTGGGAAAACCTATAAACTCCACAAGAAAACTATTAGAACTGATAAAAATCAGTAAAATCTCAGGAAACAAAATCAACACACAAAAAGGACTAGCATTTCTATGTGCCAACAATGAACAATCTGAAAAAGAAATAAAAAAGTAATTCCAGTGCTCGCTTTGGCAGCACATATACTAAACTGGAATGATACAGAGAAGATAGCATGGCCCCTGAACAAGGATGATATGCAAATTCATGAAGCGTTTCACAGTTTTCATCCTATGGCAGTCAGAATGGTGATTGTTAAAAAGTCAGGAAACAATAAATGCTGGCGAGGTTGTGGAGAAATTGGAACGCTATTACACTGTTGGTGGGAATGTAAATTAGTACAACCATTGTGGAAGACAGTGTAGTGATTCCAGAAATTCCATTACTGGGTATATACCAAAGGATTATAAATCATTCTGCTGTAAAGACATATGCGTGTATATATTTATTGGTAGCATCTATTTACAATAACAAAGATTTCAATCTTTGTTATTTGGGAATGGCAACCCAAATGCCCATCAGTGATAAACTGGATCAAGAAAATGTGGTACATATACACCATGGAATACTATACAGCCATAAAAAAATGAGAGCATGTTCTTTGCTGGAGACATGGATGAATGAAGCCATCATCCTCAGCAAACTAATACAGAACAGAAAAACCAAACACCACATGTTCTCAGTCATAAGTGGAGTTGAATAATGAGAATACATGGACACAGGGAGGAACGATAACAATACTGTGGGACTGTTGTAAACAGCTAATGTATGCAGGGCTTAAAACTTAGATGATGGGTTGACAAGTCCAGCAACCACCATGGCACACATATACCTATGTGACAAACCTATTGTTCTGTACTTGTTTCTGGAACTAGTAAAAAAATTTACAATAGCACATAAAGTTAAATACCTATGCATTAACTTAAGCAAACAAATGCAAGATCTCTATAATGCAGATGGTGATATGATCTTATATTTGGGAAAACCTAAACTCCACAAGAAAACTATTAGAACTGATAAAACAAAATAACTTGAAAACAAAATCAACACACAAAAAGGACTAACATTTCTATGTGCCAACAATGAACAATCTGAAAAAGAAATAAAAGTAATTCAGTGCCCCGGCAGCATATACTAAAACTGAATGATACAGAGAAGATAGTATGGCCCCTGAACAAGGATGATATGCAAACTACTTGCCACAGTTGTTATCTATAACTGGCAGTCAGAATGGTGATTATAGAATAAAGCTGGAAACTAATTGGGTTGTGGAGAAATTGGAACGCTATTACACTGTTGGTGGAATGTAAATTAGTACAACAAAATAAGGAAATACCAATCTTTATGACCCAGAAATTCCATTACTGGGTATATACCCAAAGGATTATAAATCATTCTGCTGTAAAGACATATGCGTGTATATATTTATTGCAGCACTATTTACAATAACAAAGATTTCAATCTTTGTTATTTGGGAATGGCAACCCAAATGCCCATCAGTGATAAACTGGATCAAGAAAATGTGGTACATATACACCATGGAATACTATACAGCCATAAAAAAATGAGAGCATGTTCTTTGCCAGGACATGGATGAAGCTGGAAGCCATCATCCTCAGCAAACTAATACAGGAACAGAAAAACCAAACACCACATGTTCTCAGTCATAAGTGGGAGTTGAATAATGAGAATACATGGACACAGGGAGGGAAACGATGCATACTGGGGACTGTTGGGGGATAGGGGTGAAAGAAGGGAGAGCATTAGGATAAACAGCTAATGTATGCAGGGCTTAAAACTTAGATGATGGGTTGACAAGTCCAGCAAACCACCATGGCACACATATACCTATGTGACAAACCTATCTGTTCTGTACTTGTATTCTGGAACTTAAAGTAAAATAAAAGAAATTTAAAAAGTAATCCAATTTACAATAGCCACACATAAAGTTAAATACCTATGCATTAACTTAAGCAAACAAATGCAAGATCTCTATAATGAAAACTGTAAAACACTGATGAACGATATTAAAGAGGACACCAAAAAATAGAAAAATCTTCCATGTTCATGGATTGGAAGAATCAATATTGTTAAAACGTCCACAGGACCCAAATCAACCGACAGATTAAAAGCAATCCCTATCAAAATGCCAACTACCTTCACAGAAATAGAAAAAAAAATCCCCAAATTTATATGGAACCACAAAAGACCCAGAATAGCCAAAGTTATCCTATGTAAAAAGAAAAAAACTGGAGGAACTGTTCCTTCATAATTCTTCAAATTATACTACAGAGCTATAGTAACCAAAACAGCACAGTATTGGCATTAAAGTAGACATATAGACCAATGGACAAAATAGAGAACCCAGAAACAAATCCACAAACCTACAATGACCTCATTATTGAGAAAGGTGCCAATAACATAATCTGGGGGAAAGACAATCTCATCAACAAATGGTGCTGCGAATATTGGATGTCCATATGCAGAAAGATGCAGCTAGACCCCTATCTCCTCTATATACAAAAATCAAATCAAAAGACATTAAAGATTTAAATGTAAGACCTCAAACCATAAAAATATTACAAGAAAACATTGAAGAAAATCTCCAGGACACTGGTCTTGGCAAAAATTTCTTGAGCAACACCCCACAAGCAATGTTAAAATGGACAAATTAAATCATATAAAGTTAAAAAGCTGCACAGCAAAGGATGTAATCAACAAAGTAAAGAGACAGTTCACGGAATGGGAGAAAATATTTTCAAAGCCCCATCTGACAAAAGATTAATAGCCAGAATACACAAGGAACTCAAAGAACTCCACCAGAAAAAAAAATCCAATAATCCAATCAAAACATCGGCAAAAGATTTGCATAGACAGTACTCAAAAGAAGACGTACAAATGGCAAACATGCATCTGAAAAGGTGTTCAACATAATTAATCATCAGTGAAATACAAATCAAAACTACAATGAAATAACATCTCACCCCCACTTAAAATGGCTTATATCGAAAAGATAGGCAATAGCAAATGCTAACGAGGATGTGACGAAAAGGGAATCCTCATATACTGCTGGTAGGAATGTAAGTTAGTACAACTACTAAGGAGACCAGTTTAGAGTTTCTTCAAGAAAAACTAAAAATTGAGATACCATATAATTCAGCAATTCCACTGCTGGTTATTACCCCAAAGAAAGAAAATCAGCATATCAAAGAGATATCTGCACAACTCTATTTGTTGCAGCACTGTTTACAATAGCTAATATTTGGAAGCAACCTAAGTGTCCACCAACAGATGAATGGATAAAGAAAATGTGGTTCATATACACAATGTAGTACTATTCAGCCATAAAAAGGATGAGATTCAGTCATTTGCAACATCACGAGTGGAACTGGAGATTATGTAAGTGAAATAAACCAGGCACAGAAAGACAAACATATATTCTCACTTATTTGTGAGATTTAAAACTCAAAACAACTGAACTCATGGACATAGAGAATAGATGGATGATTACCAGAGGCTGGGAATGGCAGTAGGGGGTTGGCAGAGAGGTAGAGATGGTTAATGGTACAAAATAAATAAAATGAATAAGCCCTCGTATTTGATAGCACAACAAGGTGCCTATAGTCAGTAATAACCATATATTTTTAAATTACATAAAGAATAGATTGCTTAAAGCTCAATGGATAAATTAGGGGATGGATACCCCATTCTTCATGTTGTGGTTATTTCACACTGCATGCCTATAACAAAACATCTCATGTACCCTACAAATATATACATATACTATATACCCACAAAAAGTAAAAATTAAAAAGAATAGGTATTCATTTGATTACAATATAACTTATTACAGAAGAACCATTTCTTTTAAAGAAACAAAAGAAAATTATTAATTTAAAGGTTCAAGAATTCCTAAAATTTAACACTTATTTCTCTCGCAGATCAGTATCACTTATTTCTCTCCCTTAATTCCAGACTTCCCCACTATTAACCGTCAAAGTTTGAAACTGACACTCAAGTTAATAACTACTAGTGCTGTTTTTTTTTAAACACACCCTTTCATGACTGGTGCTTTAAATCATTTCTATGAAGCCTATGAATTTACTAGTGCTCCTGTAACTTTTTCTTTAGAATGGCATTGCCTAGACTTACTTCCTTTGACTCATTTCCTCAAACAAGTTCTTGGTCTCTCTCTCTCTCTTTCTCTCTCTCTTTTAATCAAGTGACATAATATTTCCAGGATTACAATCTCAGTCATTCTTCTCCCCAGAAAATTATCGACTCATATAGATTCTAGCTTATAACATTTTTCAGTATTTATCTCTTCCTTTTCATTCATAACTCTACCTACTTCAGGCCCTTAGTGTCTTGGGTATCATATAGATTTATGTATTGAGCTTAGTTTCAAAGTATTATGGTAGATATTTTTGAGAGGTAAGAAAGAACAGTTAATGAGGACCTCTGTATGTCAAAATAATAAATTATCCCTTTAGCACTTAAGACAAATGTGTAAGGTAAGTGGCACTTTTGTCTGAATGTTTGAAAATTTTGAAGGATCCAGTGAAATCAAAATAACTTGTCACATGTCATTTGGTTTAGCTGGAACTTAACTTTGCATTATATTGACTCTTTTCATTATGCATACATAACTGTTCCACATGTTGGAGATGACAAACTAAGTGATGCAATTCCTAATGTCAAGAAATTGACAATTTAGTAAGCAATATGAGATGTGTTTATTAAGAACTATGATCCTAAGAGCAAAATGGTCTAAGTTTTATAAGACATAAGAAGGTACAGTGTGCTCCTTCTGAGAAATTTGGGAAAAAGTTTCTAGAGTGGAACAGATTTTGAGCTAAACTTTAAAAGATATGTAAAATTCAAATAAAAAGAGTGGAATAAAAGTATTTTAGGGGAGGCAAGATTATGAAGAACAATAATGGAAAACTCAGAATAAAAACAAATCATGACGGGCTTCACAAGGGCATATGGACTTAATTCTGAATTCAACAGGGGGAAAGGAGTGACTTAAAATGAGTATATCAGGAGTCAGTTTCAGGCTTCAGGCTTGAAACAAAAGAGGGACAGTGGGCACTGAATGGAAAAAAAGAAAAGAAAAGGTATATCAAAACTAGAAGAGTATTAAAGCTTGAGTTTAGAATATGCTATGAATATAATAATCCTTTAGATCAATTACATCTTTTTTGAGACAAAGTCTTACTCTTGAGCTGGGTTGGAGAACAGTGGTGCAATCATGGCTCACTGCAGCCTCCACCTCCAGAGCTAAGTGATTCTCCAACCTCAGCCTCCCAAGTAGCTGGGACTACAGGCACACACCAATATCTCTTGGCTAATTTTTGTATTTTTGTAGAGAAGGATTACAATCTCAGTTTTCTTCTCCCAGAAAATTATCGACTAAAATATAGATTCTAGCTTATAACTTTTTCATGTGATTTATCTCTTCCTTTTCATTCATAACTCTACTACTACTTCAGGCCCCAGTGTCTTGGGTATCATATAGATTTATGTATTGAGCTTAGTTTCAAAGTATTATATAGATAATATTTTTGAGGAGGTAAGAAGAACAGTTAATGAGGACCTCTGTATGTCAAAATAATAAATTATCCTTTAGCACTTAAGACAAATGTGTAAGGTAAGTGGCACTTTTGTCTGAATGTTTCAAAAGAATTTTGAAGGATCAGTGAAATCAAAATAACTTGTCACATGTCATTTGGTTTAGCTGGAACTTAACACAGGCATTATATTGACTCTTTTCATTATGCATACATAACTGTTCCACATGTTGGAGATGACAAACTAAGTGATGCAATTCCTAATGTCAAGAAATTGACAATTTAGTAAGCAATATGAGATGTGTTTATTAAGAACTATGATCCCAGAGCAAGAAATGGTCTAAGTTTTATAAGACATAAGAAGGTACAGTGTGCTCCTTCTGAGAAATTTGGGAAAAGTTTCTAGATGTGGAACAGATTTTGAGCTAAACTTTAAAAGATATGTAAAATTCAAATAAAAGAGGGAATAAAAGTATTTTAGGGGAGGCAAGATTATGAAGAAAATATGGAAAACTCAGAATAAAAAATTTATGACGGGCTTCACAAGGGCATATGGACTTAATTTTGAATTCAACAGGGGAAAGGAGTGACTTAAAATGAGATATCAGGAGTCAGTTTCTAGGCTTCAGGCTTGCAAAAGTAGGACAGTGGGCACTGAATGGAAAAAAGAAAAGAAAAGGTATATCAAAACTAGAAGAAGTATTAAAGCTTGAGTTTAGAATATGCTATGAATATAATAATCCTTTAGATCAATTACATCTTTTGAGACAAAGTCTTACTCTTGAGCCTATGGGTTGAGAGACAGTGGTGCAATCATGTCTCCTGCAGCCTCCACCTCCAGAGCAAGAAGTGATTCTCCAACCTCAGCCTCCCAAGTAGCTGGGACTACAGGCACACCAATATACTTGGCTAATTTTTGTATTTTTGTAGAAGGGGTTTCACCATGCTGCCCAGGCTGGTCTCAAACTCCTAGGCTGAAGTGATCTGCCTGGCTCTCTCTGTCTCCCAATGTACTGGGTCTACATGTGTGAGCCACTCTACCCGGCCTAGATTTATTACATTTAAAGCTAATTAATCATTGTTCTGATGCAAGAGATGGGGCTTTGACTAGATCTAATAAATTCATCTACAATTGTCAATGACAAATTCTCTTCGTGGGTGTAAGAAAATAAATGTGTTGATGTTCTGATTTCAGTGAATTGAAAATTAAAATACATGAAAATATAAAATTATTAAAGAAGATACTGGAGTAATGATTCATATTTAAAAATGTACTTAAAAGAAAGACTGAGTGGGGGGAGGTTCCAAGATGGCGCCATAGAAACAACTCAGGATTGCAGCTCTCAGTGAAGGCGCAGAGGGTGAGTCCTAGCTGCATTTCAGACAAACTTGTTGCCCAAAGAACTGGCAAATTCCCAGGTATAGGAGAGACACGGACACCAGCGCAGCCGGCTTCGCTGGTCGCTCGGCGCAGCGCAGCACAGCGAGCACTGTACAAAACTCACTGGTCTGGGTGCCTGTTAAACAGGCAATCTGAGTTTTGGGAGGCAGATTGGCATGTCCATTTGATTGAACGGGACTTGGATGGTGAGCCAGACAGGAGATTCCTGGAAGAGCAATTTGTGCAGTTCAGTGGGCATACAGGGAGATCGCACGGATCCCAGTGCCAATCAGAAAGCGACTGGGGTGCCTGTGAGAGAGTCAACCATTCAATTTGAAAAGAGAGAGAGAGAGAGGAACTCTGAGGCAGGGAGCAAGGTGATTGGGCTCATGGGTCCCACCCTCAGGGGACAAGCAGTGTGGCAAGGCTCATGGTTGAGAGTTTTGCTGCAGGGTCAGCTGAATCCAGGATAGTGCAGCTCGGTGAGGGGCATCCACAAATGGATGACACCGCCCCTACGGAGGTACTGCCCATTGCTGACACAGCCTGTCATTGCTGAGGCAACCCAGCAATAACAGAGAGACTTGCCAACAGGGCGGAGCGCACCACAGTAACAGAGCTCTGGCAGCAGCAGAGGTCGCTACAGCAGGGCAGAGCCTGGCAGGAAAATAGTGAATAGAATGCCTCTAGCTGGACAGGACAGTGCAACAGATACTCAAAAGAAAGCCCCAACTCCTGAGACAGAGCATCTCAGGGAAAAGGGGGGTTTATAAGTTCTGCTGCAGCAGACAAACACATCCACCCAGCAACCTTGAATGAACAACAGGAGCTCACTCAGCACTGAGCTCCTATAAAGCACAGACGTCTCCTCAAGCAGCTCCTGACACCTGTATATCCAAAGAGTCACCTCAAAAAGGACTAATCAGACTGACATTTGGCGGGCATTATTCTGGGACAAAGATAGCAGAAGAAGAAACTGGTGGCATCCATCTCACTATTCCTGCAGCTGTTACAGGTGTACCCCAGACAAGCAGGGCCTGGAGGGACCTCAGCAGCTATACAGCAGAGGGCTAAACCATTAGAAGAAAAACTAAGTAACAGAAATACTCATCATCAACAATCTGGGCATCCACTCAGAGACCCAATAGAAAAGCCAGCAACTACTAAGATGACAGGTGGATAAATCCACAAAGATGGGAAGAAACCAGCGCAAAAAGGAGGAAAACACCAAACCAAAACACCTCACCTCCTACAAAGGACCAAAACTCCTCACCAGCAAGGGAACAAAGCTGGACGGAGAATGAGTGATGAAATGACGGAATCAGACTTCAGAAGGTGGATAATGAGAAACTTCAGTGAGCTAAAGAACATGTTCTAAATCAATGCAAAGAAACTAAGAACTTGAAAAGATTTGAGGAAATGATAACAAGAATGGACAACTTAGAGAGGAATATGAATGAATTGAAGGAGCTGAAAAACACAACACGAGAACTTCAGAAGCATGCACAAGTTTCAACAGAATTGACCAAGCAGAAGAAAGAATATCAGAAGTCAAGATCAACTCAATGAAATAAAAAGAGAAACCAAGATTAGAGAAAAAAGCAAAGAGGAATGAACAAAATCTCCAAGAAATGTGGGACTATGTGAAGAGACCTAACCTACGTTTGATAGGTGTACCAGAATGTGATGAAGAGAATGAATCCAAGCTGGAAAACACTCTTCAGGATATTATCCAGGAAAATTTCCCCAACCTAGCAAGGCAGGCCAATACTCAACTCCAGGAAATACAGAGAACACCACAAAGATATTCTGCAAGAAGAGCAACCCCAAGGCACATAATCGTCAGATTCACCAGTGTTGAAATGATGGAGAAAACGCTAAGGGCAGCCAGAGAGAAAGGTCGGGTCACCCACAAAGGGAAGCCCATCAGACTCACAGCAGATCTCTCGGCAGAAACTCTACAAGCCAGAAGAGAGTGGGGCCAATATTCAACATCCTTAAAGAAAAGAACTTTCAACCCAGAATTTCATATCCAGCCAAACTGAGCTTCATAAGTGAAGGAAGAATAAAATCTTTGCCAACAAGCAAGAACTCAGAGATTTTGTCACCACCAGGCCTGCTTTACAAGAGCTCCTGAAAGAGGCACTACACATAGAAAGGAACAACCAGTACCAGCCATTCTAAAACATACCAAATGCTAAAGAGCATCAACAAAATGAAGAATCTGCATCAACCAAGGGCAAAACAGCCAGCTAGCATCAAAATGGCAGTATCAAACTCACACATAACAATATTAACCCTAAATGTAAATGGGCTAAATGCACCAATCAAAAGACACAGACTGGCAAATTGGATAAAAACCAAAACCCATCAGTGTGCTGTATCCAGGAAACCCATCTCACATGCAAAGATTCACAAAGGCTCAAAATAAAGGGATGGAGGAAGATTTACCAAGCAAATGGAGAGCAAAAAAAGCAGGAGTTGCAATTCTCATCTCTGATAAAATAGACTTTAAAGCAACAAAGATCAAAAGAGACAAAGAAGGTCATTACATAATGGTAAAAGGATCGATACAACAAGAAGAGCTAATGATCCTAAATATATATGGACCCAATACAGGAGCACCCAGATATATAAGGCAAGTTCTTAATGACTTACAAAGAGACTTAGACTCCCACACAATAATAGTGGGAGACTTTAACACTCCACTGTCAATATCAGACAGATCAACCAGACAGAAAATTAACAAGGATATCCAGGGCTTGAACTCAGACCTGGAACAAGCAAACCTGATAGACATTTACAGAACTCTCCACCCCAAATCCACAGAATATACATTCTTCTCAGCACCACATCACACCTACTCCAAAATTGACCACATAATTGGAAGTAAAGCACCCTCAGCAAATGCAAAACAACTGAAATCATAACAAACAGTCTCTCAGACCATAGTGCAATCAAGTTAGAACTCAGAATTCAGAAACTAACTCAGAACCGCACAGCTTCATGGAAACTGAACAACTGGCTCTTGAATGTTGATTGATAAACAATGAAATGAAGGCAGAAATAAAGAAGTTCTTCAAACCAACGAGAATGAAGACACAACATACCAGAATCTCTGGGACACATTTAAAGCAGTCTGTAGAGGAAAATATATAGCAATAAGTGCCCACATGAGAAGAGTGGAGAGATCCAAAATTGACACCCTATCATCAAAATTGAAAGAGCTAGAGGAGCAAGATCAAAAAACTCAAAACCTAGCAGAAGACAAGAAATAACTAAGATCAGAGCAGAACTGAAGGAGATAGAGACAAGAAAACCCTTCAAAAATCAATAAATCCAAGAGCTGGTTTTTCAAAAGATCAACAAAATAGACAGACCACTAGCCAGACTGATAAAAAGAAGAGAGAACAACCAAATAGATGCAATAAAACGATAAAGGGAAATCACCACAGATTCCACAGAAATTCAAACCATCATCAGAGAATACTACAAACAACTCTATGCACATAAACTAGTAAACCAGGAAGAAATGGATAAATTCCTGGACACCTGTGTCCTCCCAAGCCTAAACCAGGAGGAAGCCAAAACTATGAATAGACCAATAACAAGGTCTGAAGTTGAGGCAGCAATTAAGAGCCTACCACACAAAAAGCCCAGGTCCAGATGGGTTCACAGCGAATTCTACCAGACACACAAAGAGGATCTGGTACCATTCCTTCTGAAACTATTCCAAATAATCCAAAAGAGGGAACCCTTCCCAAATCATTTTATGAGACCAACATCATCCTGATACCAAAACCGGCAGAGACTCAACAAGAAAAGAAAACTTCAGGCCAATATCCATGATGAACATAGATGCAAAAATCTTCAATAAAATACTGGCAAACCGATTGCAACAGCACATTAAAAACTTATCCATCATGATCAAGTAGGATTCATCCTGGGATGCAAGGCTGGTTCAACATACGCAAGTCTATAAATGTAATTCACCACATTAACAGAACCAAAACAAAACCACATGATTATCTCAATTGATGCAGAGAAGGCATTTGACAAAATTCAACAGCCCTTTATGCTAAAACCCTCAATAAACTTGGTATTGATGGAACATATCTCAAAGTAATAAAAGCTATTTATGACAAACCAACAGCCAATATCATACTTAATGGGCAAAACTGGAAGCATTCCTTTGAAATCTGGCACTAGACAAGGATGCCCTCTCACCACTCCTATTCAACATAGTACTGGAAGTTCTAGCCAGAGCAATCAGGCAAGAAAAAGAAATAAAGGGTATTCAAATAGGAAAGGAGGAAGCCAAATTGTCTCTATTTGCAGACGACATGATAGTATACCTAGAAGACCCTCAGCCCAAAAACTCCTGAAACTGATAAGCAACTTCAGCAAAGTCTCAGGATATAAAATCAATGTGCAAAAATCACAAGCATTCCTATACACCAATAACAGACTTAAAGAGAACCAAATCAAGAATGAACTGCCATTCACAATTGCTACAAAGAGAATAAAATACCTAGGAATACAACTTACAAGGAATGTAAGGGACCTCTTCAAGGAAAACTACAAACCACTGCTCAACGAAATAAGAGAGGACACAAACAGATGGAGAAACATTCCATGTTCATGGTTAGGAAGAATCAATATCGTGAAAATGGCTATACTGCCCAAAGTAATTTACAGAATCAATGCTATCCCCATCAAGCTACCATTGAATTTCTCACAGAACTGGAAAACCACCATGAACTTCATATGGAACCAAAAGAGAGCCTGCATAGCCAAGTCAATTCTAAGCAAAAGAACACAGCGGAGGCATCACACTACCAGACTTCAAACTATACTACAAGGCTACAGTAATCAAAACAGCATGGTACTGGTACCAAAACAGAGATATAGACCAATGGAACAGAACAGAGGCATCGGAGGCAACACATATCTACAACCATATAATCTTTGATAAACCAGACAAAACAAGCAATGGGGAAAGGATTCCTGTTTAACAAATGGTGTTGGGAAAACTGGTTAGCCATGTGCAGAAAGCAGAAACTGGACCCCTTCCTGACACCTTACACTAAAATTAACTCCAGATGGATTAAAGACTTAAACATAAGACCTGGCACCATAAAAACCCTAGAAGAAAATCTAGGCAAAACCATTCAGGACATAGGAGTAGGCAAGGACTTCATGACCAAAACACCAAAAGCATTGGCAAGAAAAAGAAATAAAGGGTATTCAAATAGGAAAGGAGGAAGCCAAATTGTCTCTATTTGCAGGCGACATGATAGTATACCTAGAAGACCCCATCACCTCAGCCCAAAAACTCCTGAAACTGATAAGCAACTTCAGCAAAGTCTCAGGATATAAAATCAATGTGCAAAAATCACAAGCATTCCTATACACCAATAACAGACTTAAAGAGAACCAAATCAAGAATGAACTGCCATTCACAATTGCTACAAAGAGAATAAAATACCTAGGAATACAACTTACAAGGAATAAGGGACCTCTTCAAGGAAAACTACAAACCACTGCTCAACGAAATAAGAGGACACAAACAGATGGAGAAACATTCCATGTTCATGGTTAGGAAGAATCAATATCATGAAAATGGCTATACTGCCCAAAGTAATTTACAGAATCAATGCTATCCCCATCAAGCTACCATTGAATTTCCTCACAGAACTGGAAAAAACCACCATGAACTTCATATGGAACCAAAAGAGAGCCCGCATAGCCAAGTCAATTCTAAGCAAAAGAACACAGCGGAGGCATCACACTACCAGACTTCAAACTATACTACAAGGCTACAGTAATCAAAACAGCATGGTACTGGTACCAAAACAGAGATATAGACCAATGGAACAGAACAGAGGCATCGAGGCAAATCAACATATCTACAACCATATAATCTTTGATAAACCAGACAAAACAAGCAATGGGGAAAGGATTCCTGTTTAACAAATGGTGTTGGGAAAACTGGTTAGCCATGTGCAGAAAGCAGAAACTGGACCCCTTCCTGACACCTTACACTAAAATTAACTCCAGATGGATTAAAGACTTAAACATAAGACCTGGCACCATAAAAACCCTAGAAGAAAATCTAGGCAAAACCATTCAGGACATAGGAGTAGGCAAGGACTTCATGACCAAAACACCAAAAGCATTGGCAACAAAAGCCAAAATAGACAAATGGGACCTAATCAAACTCCACAGCTTTTGCACGGCAAAAGAAACAGTCACTAGAGTGAATCGGCAACCAACAGATTGGGAAAAAATCTTTGCAGTTTACCCATCTGACAAAGGGCTGATATCCAGAATTTACAAAGAACTCAAACAGATTTACAGGAAAAAACAAACAAGCCCATTCAAAAATGGGCAAAGGATATGAACAGACACTTTACAAAAGAAGACATACATGAGGCCAACAAACACATGAAAAATGCTCATCATCACTGGTCATTAGAGAGATGCAAATCAAAACCACATTGAGATACCATCTCACGCCAGTTAGAATGGCGATCATTAAAAAATCTGGAGACAGCAGATGCTGGAGAGGATGTGGAGAAATAGGAACACTCTTACACTGTTGGTGGGAGTGTAAATTAGTTCAACCATTGTGGAAGACAGTGTGGCGATTCCTCAAGGACCTAGAAATAGAAATTCCATTTGACCCAGCAATCCCATTACTGGGTATATATCCAAAGGACTATAAATCGTTCTACTATAAGGACACATGCACACGAATGTTCATTGCAGCACTGTTTACAATAGCAAAGACCTGAACCAACCCAAATGCCCATCAATGACAGACTGGACTGGGAAAATGTGGCACATATACACCATGGAATATTATGCAGCAATCAAAATGATGAGTTTATGTCCTTTGTAAGGACATGGATGAATCTGGAGAACATCATTCTCAGCAAACTGACACAAGAACAGAAAATTAAATACCACATATTCTCACTCATAGGCGGGTGAGAAAAATGAGAACACATGGACACAGGGAGGGTACTACACACTGGGGTCTATTGGGGAATAGGGAGGGACAGCGGGGGGAGCTGGGAGGGATAGCCTGGGAGAAATGCCAAATGTGTGTGAAGGGAGGAAGGCAGCAAAACACACTGCCATGTGTGTATCTATGCAACTATCTTGCATGTTCTGCACATGTACCCCAAAATCTAAAATGCAATAAAAATTAAAAAAACAAAAGAAAGAAAGGCTGAGTTCTGCAAGGTGAAAATAAACAAGAAAAAGAAAAATTAAAATGTACTTACAAGGATTTATCCCAATTTCTTCTAAATAGCATGCTTTTCTAATTCAGTGAAATGGTTTATATGTACTCAAATATTCAGGAAGAAATCCTGATGTGAAAACACTTCTTAATCCAGGTTTTATATCAAATTCACACATACAGCTTTTCAAAATCATAAATGCTAAATTAAAATCAGAGTATCTGTGGGTGCTTCAATTCAACCATAAGTGATTCTGATGATCAGTTATGATAAGAATCATTGCCTTATGGGACAGGCTCAGAATCCTACGCACAATGGCTGTCCAATATCTATTTGGTGACTAAGTTGATTGATATAAAACTCTTGTCATCTAGAATGGTACTTATCAATCCAAATTATGCTTTAGTCTAACCTGAAGAGATTTTTTTAATTAAAGAAAGAAAGGCTATATAAACGTACATCTTTTTGCACTACTTTAAATCTACTTAAATCTCCAAAGTTCAGGCTGAATAATCTCTGCTTTTAGCCTATATTTGGCTATAATCTCTTAGCCAAACTGGTCATTTGGTTCAACCTTCCACCATGGTTGTTTTCAAGCCTGGCTGCACATTAGAATCACCAATTAAAACATACCAGTGCCCAGGATCCACTCCAGACTAATTAGTCAGAATCTCTGAGAGTGGTTCCCAGTCATATTTTACTATTTGTTTGTTTTGTTTATTAAAGCTTCCCAGGTGATTCTGTTACATAGAGAGGGTTATAGCCTATGGTTCTGGGAATCAAAAAATCATGTCTCAAATGGTGGGGATTTGGGGCCAGGTGGATCTAAGGAAACATTTAGCATCTCTTGTGAATCAGACATATGTTTCTTACATGTGTCAAGCCTGGAGATGAAGTCTCTTTTTAAGACTAGCCTTGCCTGTAATCCCAGCAATGTGGGAGGCCTTCTTCCTTCCCTCTTTGCCTGTTTTGTGAATTAATCCCAGCATGTCATAATTTCTAATACTTTTATTAGTTTGTCTAAATCCCTGCCACTCATAACATATAACCTAAACACAATCACTTTAATACTGTAATAACAAACAAGTAAAATGGGACCATCTTATTTTTAAAATTGTGCTAAAAAGCCATGTAAAATTTAATATCTTAACCATTTTAAGTGTATAGTTCAGTAGTATTAAGTATATTTAACTCCTTATTTTGAGTATTCATCCTCTATTAATGTAGCCTACAATAGCTTCACTGTATTTTGGTGGTCATATCATACTGTTGACTCACGCTCAGCTAACTTTCGATTAAAATACATGGTTCTTTTTGATCTGGAACTGGTTAAACTATGTCCCTCTAGGATATGGTTATATAGATAGAATTTTTTCTGGATCCCAAAACAGATCCAATATATACTTATACTTTTGAATTTAAGGTTTACCTTGTTGGACTCAACCAACCATTACCAGCCTTTCAAGATCTTCTTGGATCTTCTAGAATCTGTCACCAGGAGGCTTAAGGAAGTTAGGTTTCTACTGAGAACAAATTTATAAAATGGGTATTGTTTTCCAGAGGCTACTGTATACTACCAAATTCTCCTCAGGTTGCATTTAACCTAAATTGTACATGAATTTGATGATGCCTACTTTCTAAAAGTGATACCTAAGGCTTGGAGAGGTTAAGCAGTTTGCCCGAAGTCAAAAAGCTGGTAAGTGTCAGAGTTTAAGTGTCTGAATCTGGTAAGGATTCAGATCTAAGTCTGCCCAAGATTTCCCTGAGAGCTCTCTTAAAAAGGCTAGTCTTCTTTTTCTTTTTCTTTTTTTTTTTTTTTTTTGAGATGGAGTCTTGCTCTGTCACCCAGGCTGGAGTGCAGTGGCATGATCTTGGCTCACTGCAACCTCCGCCTCCCGAGTTCAAGTGATTCTCCTGCCTCAGCTTCCCAAGTAGATGAGACTACAAGCGTGCACCACCACACCCAGCTAATTTTTGTATTTTTAGTAGAGATGGGGTTTCATTATGTTGGCCAAGCTGGTCTTAAACTCCTGACCTCAGGTGATCTGCTTGCCTCGGCCTCCCACAGTGCTGGGATTATAGGCAAGGCTAGTCTTAAAATGAGACTTCATCTCCAGGCTTGACATATGTAAGAAACATATGTCTGATTCACAAGAGATGCTAAATATTTCTTTAGATCCACCTGGCCCCAAACCCCCACCATTTGAGACATGATTTTTTGACTCCAGGAAAAAAAATGAACAATAGCCAATTCTGAAAGTGGGGGAGGAAACTGGTGACAATACAGATGTTTTTCAGCCTGTTTCAGGGTGACAGCTTAGAGGGAAGGCTGGCCTTTGGGAACAGATGTTAAATTAGAGGATACATAAGCAGATGATGTTGATTGTGAGGAAGATGACTGGGACAGGAACTAATGTTTGCTGAAAACTCACTATCTGCCAGGAATAAAAGTGTTCTGGCAAAGAATTGGGACTTAGGAGCTGATTCCAGTAGAAATGGGAACCAAGGAATAGCTGAAGAAACTTAGGGGCATCTTCCTCTCTTTTCTTTTCTTCTTTATACTCTTAATATGTCTTTTTTTCTTCCTAACTGCTTAGAATATGAAATAAATATATTTTTGTTGGTTGGTTGTTAAGTGTGGGTTTATACTGATTCTTAATTCCAAAAGTAGTAAGTTCTAAAAAGCATTAGGATGAGAGAGACTGCATTGGTTTTCACCTTGCTATTAACTAGCTGTGTGACTAAGGACATATCACAGCCTTTCAGATTTGTTTCTGAAGTTTCTTTTCTACCTGACTTTTTATGGGCTGATGATGATCAATGAAAAAATATATTTTAGATTGGAATACATACAGAAGCAAAATTTTGGTGGAATATTTATAGAGGACCCAAATAGCTTAGCTACTTCCAAATACAAAGACTGTCAGGAAGCACAGATGATTATTTAAAGTGTCAACTAGCTATACAGTTAATGCAAACATTTAAGGGCCTAAAAAAATCAAAGGGTCCCAACATTTCTTCTCCTACTCCTCCATTATATTTATTTTCTTGTCTATGTCCTAACCCTAAAGTTCATTCCCTCCAAAATATTACTTTGCAAAAATCTGTGAGGCATTTCTATTACCAAATGTAATATTTTAATAATTGCAGCTAGAGTTAAAAAGAATTTTTGCAAAATTAATATAGTGGTTATGATTTAGGTATGATTCAGTTTTCCCTAACGATAAATGTACAAAATTCACGGCAGATGGTCTTTTATCTTTCAATCTAATTAAGTAAGAAATTAGGAAAGCTAGGGTTAAAAATATTACCAGATTACACATTAGAATATCAAATGACAATACACTGAATGTGGTGAAGCATGATTTCAAGTCTCATCTGGAACAAATACACTTCTTTGAACATAGTATGGTAAATACTTCCTGGTTAATTTTAGGCATATCATTTTATTATTTCTAGCCTAGAATTTTTCAACTGTTTTTCATTCCCTGGCATAGTTGAATTTTTTATGCTACTATAAACTTGTAAAAGAGATATGGATAGAGAAGCAAGATTTTTTTTTTTTTTTTTTTGAGATGAATTCTCACTCTGCCACCCAGGCTGGAGTGCAGTGGCGTGATCTTGGGTCACTGCAACCTCTGCCTCCCAAGTTCAAGTGATTGTCCTGCCTCAGCCTCCTGAGTAGCTGGGATTACAGGCATGTGCTACTGTGCCCGGCTAATTTTTATTTTTAGTAGAGATGGGTTTTCACCATGTTGGCCAGGCTGGTCTCAAACTCCTGACCTCAAGTGATCCGCCCACCTTGGCCTCCCAAAGTGTTGGGATTACAGGTGTGAGCCACCGCACTTGGCCAAGGAGCAAGATTCTATAATCAGAATCAAAGCCCAGTTTAGTGAAACTTGGTATTGAGATCTTAATGACACAAAGGCATGCTCTCAAATATGAACTGGAATATACTGTCTTTAAAATATACAGGAATTTCCAATGCTGATATCATTTATTTCCATTTTAATATGAAAAAGAGCAATGGGGAGTAAGAAAACACTATCTAGAACTAGGTTAAAAATGGGAAGACAACCTAAATCCGATAATGAAGTAAGGGCTTAAAAATAATAATATATGGAAAAGATAGGATAAAACCAATGTTTATTAGATGGTCCCATTTATACTCAGGGTATAAGAGGGTAAAATCGCTTTGCAATGCTGTGCTTTGTGGTAATAAAAAACTATTTCTTCAAGTTGCCAACTGTTAACAAATGCAGCATAACTTTAAATACATATTACTTTCCAGAAATTAAATACATCAGAAAGTTCTTTGGAGTGGACAAATATGGTCATATAACAAAACTATGACCTACATGTACAGAGTTTCAATTTGGGATGATGAAAAAGTTCTGGAGATGGACAGTGGTGAAGCTTACCTGACAATGTAAATGTACTTGACATCACTGAATTTCACACTTAAAATGGCAAAGTTTACGGTGTGCATATTTTACCACAATAAAACATAAAATAAAATTTTGAAAAAAATAAAAGATAAAAGCATCTGAGGCCAGGTGCGGTGGCTCAAGCCTGTAATCCCAGCACTTTGGGAGGCCGAGGCAGGTGGATCACGAAGTCAAGAGATCGAGACCATCCTGGTCAACATGGTGAAACCCCGTCTCTACTAAAAATACAAAAAGTTAGCTGGGCACGGTGGCGCGTGCCTGTAATCCCAGCTACTTGGGAGGCTGAGGCAGGAGAATAGCCTGAACCCAGGAGTCGGAGGTTGTGGTGAGCCGAGATCGCGCCATTGCACTCCAGCCTGGGTAATGAGTGAAATTCCGTCTCAAAAATACATAAATAAATAAAAATAAAATAAATTTTAAAAAAGCATCTGAATCACTGCATGAAGGACAGGTGCCCTGTAGAGTCAACCTGTTGCTCAGAGGAATATGCATGAGCAAGTGATAGTTGTTTTGCTACCATGACATAAGCAATTCACTTTTGAGTAATATTTACAATGATTATTTGAAATGAAAGAGTAGTTTTGTGAAAAATTACAAATGGGATCTGATCTGAGAGTTCATGTATTCCATGTAATGTATTTAATTACATTGAAGTGTGGCTTCAGCATTTGGTGGGAGAATGAATAAACTCCAATTTTCTATAAATAAGAGTGTTTTACTGCTTCATTTCCCTCTTACAAGAAATGTTTTCATGACCTAAGAAAATAAAACTTTCATAATAATTTGTAATGGGGAGAAAATCTATGACCTATAGCACTGGGATGTAGGAAAAAAATATTTGAGATTTTGAGTTGGTCAAATAGATTCAAGTCCCATCTTTACCCACAACTATATAGACTTGAGCAAATTAATCACTATGGACCTTTTTTTATTTCACCTAAAAGGTACACAAATACAATGTGTAATTTTTAATTCTAGGATTTGTGAATATTAAATAATTTCTAAAATGTTCAGTGCATGTAGGCACTTGATAAAGTATGCTTGTTCACCAATCCAGAAGCTTTGAACTTTTTACTTAATATTATACATACTCATTTTATTTAGACCAGAGTTATTTTAAAGATCATCTAGTTCAGGGTTTCTCAAACTCGGCACTATTGTCACTTTGGGCTGGATAATTCGTTGTTGTGAGCAGCCTATCCTATGAATTGTTGGATATTTGGCAGCATCTCTGGCCTCTGCCAATCAAACTAGCATTCCATAGTTTGACAACCAAAAACATCTCCAGACAATGTCAAATATCTCCTGTGAGGTAAAATTGGCTCCAGTTTAGAACCAATCTAGTCTAATGTCCTCATTTCATAAATGAGAAAGCTAAGGCCCAGAGAGGTAACAATAATTAAATAATTGAGGGAGGTAAATGTAAATCATATGATTCTAGACTCAAGAGGATTTGGTCTGTTGAAAAATTCTAGTAGGCTGGGAAGAGACAATAGTAATAGCAGAGGGATGTTCTTAAGTCAGTAAAATACAACTAGGTGTACTAATAGCTCACATTCTATAGACTTTGGTATTACTAAAATCCCTTATGTTGATATAAAATACTCAATCCAGTTTGTACCAGAATATCTGCCTTCAATTATATAAAAAGCAAAGAGATTGACTTAACAGAACCCTACATTTTAGCTACTTTTGTTGGCTTGGGCCTACTCCAAATAGCATCACTATTATGTGAAAGTAAAGTAACATTAAGTTCTGCATTCAAAAGTGCAGCTAAGTGTGAAATCCAACAGTCATATTTGAAACTTACTCCTAATTAATGCTACTACATAACAACAGGCAATTCAAGATTAAATGCATTTTTATGACAAAATATAACATTTATGGCTTGAGTCAGAATAATCAATTTGGTCCACCCTTACTTACGGAATTATAAACCATGCAGGATATCAGAGGAAAGGAACCAGAAAATTACTGTATTTCTTCAGTTCCCGGCAAGATAATTCTCTGTTCATTCCAGTTAAATGTTTTTGTTAACCCCCAAGTTTAAGCTATTCAAATTAGGTGACTCAATTTTATAAATAACTGGCTATATTTAATAAAATGAATCTCACTTGAATTTGTTAAATGACAATTAGGCTGAGTTGTACAAAACCCCAAATTTCTTCTTCAGGATAACCCATCAAATGTTTACGGGAAAAACTTGTTATTAGATGTTTTAATGCTTTGCTGAAGTGGGACGTTCACAGTCCGATTAATCTTGATATGAAACCATCTACCATTGTAAAGGATTCTTTGTATATCCCATTTTAATAAAGTGACAAAACTGGAGCAAACTTCAGGACTGGATTCAATACTATAAACATAAATCTCATTCTTAGTCATAGATTTAAAGTCGGGCATTAAAAAAATCTGAGAAATAATCATTTTAATTGTGCAAAGAGCACATGTGCTATATTGTCCATAATTACACTTTTAGACATAAATTCCCTCAAGAATTCTTGATTAAGTAGAATTTTGTTTTAAAACTGACTTGACCTTTGCAATCTCTTAATACCATCAGAATCTTAAAAAGAATGAGCAGAGTACAGCACTGAGTTACAGGAGACTGGGGAACTGAGTAAACCTACATAAGATGTTTTAACTCTTTTTGTCCCCTATAGGTCGTACACTGTTTAAGGAGTTTTCATGAATAATAGCTGTGGTAGAAGTGAAAATCTGTACCTACCAGCATGATGAATACCCACAGCTATAATGCTATCTAGTGTCCTTAGTTTTTCAGTTTATAAAACTAATACCTGACTTACGCGTTTCGCCAGTGTTAACAATGACAAATTACAACAGAATTAACAAAATAATTGGGAGTACTAGTTATATGTTTAATATTTACATTTTCTTTATTTAAACTAAGTCCTTGACCTTCATAATCATAAGCACTTTGTGGCTAGCCAGCTCAGGGGTCATACTTGTGAAATCAGAAACTGAATTAAGGCACCGTGTAAATCCATTAATACACTTGATCCCATGACAGCTACCTCGCATCAGAAAGCCACCAAATACACGGCATTCATTACAAAGATTAGTAAATGTGAATGAATCTGCAAGACTGGTTTCAGATGGGAAAGAATCAAAGTTTTTATCCCAATCAATATGTAATAAATATAGTAGGGGCTAGGCTTAAGTTAGTCTTTAAAACAAGTTTAGTATTTTCACACACTGAAATCTAATATATAGGGTCAGAAACGAACGAATAGTAATTTACCTCTCTTCAGACATCTCAACCTGCCAAATGTAGAGAATCAAAAACTAATTCTGTAATAGTTTACTATTCTTCCCTGACACCAACATTAGATTTGTAGTATAATTTGCTTCACTGTGCCTGTCGTATATAACATACTGTGAGCTACAGATTACAGATTTATAATAAACAATGAAATGGTCCTGTGGCTCTGGAGTCTGACTAGTAACATTTAAAACTGCACTCCCTCCCTTATTTATTTATTTTATAATTTTACTATCAATCACTATTATTGAGTTGTTTAGTAGAGTTGTGTCTAATTTTTATGTATATCTTTAACACTAAGCATAGTCCCTGGCACACACACATAGAGGTGTTCAATAAATGATTCCTTTATACATGAAAGGTTACCCACTATATTTTCTTATGGTGGATTTACTATCATTTGACTTGAAACTTTACTGAATAATATAGAGACAAAGGACAGTCTTGTTAGGTAATTGCTGCACAAATGGATTAATAGCTAAAAAAAAAAAAAGCCAGAAGGTTTTCCAATCTAAAACAGGATACATTGATATATATTTTAAAAGGAATGGGTAAATAAGCAAGAATTTTTGACTTTCTTTTTTACTATGAATATACCAGAACATTATTCCTGGGTGAAAATTCACTTTTGAGTTATTAAAGATTTTTGAAAAATGAAATATGAAGTGTCCCACAAAATCTCATAATTACCTTTACTGTGAATTCTGAGTGTATATGTGTCTTTTCATATGGCATTTCTTTTCTTTCTTTGTTCTATTTCTATTACTGCTCAATGTCCCATTTCTAATCACTGAAAGCTTCTAATATCCCCTGTTTGCTAGTTTCTAATTTCCACTGACATGGGTTCATTATCCACCCTAAGACAGATGAAATCCTCAAGAATATCAGCTACAGTTCAAAATGGATCAGCAAATACTTTTCCAAACCACTTTTAATGATCCTAGAAGGAGTGGAATTGCAATAATTGAATCTTGACAATTCTTTGACATCTTTTAGAGCAATCTCTTAACTAGGACTTATACAAACAAGCAAAAGATACTGGCACACCACCAAGTAACATTTTCTTTTCTTCTCCTTTATCTGCCATAATAACTAACAACCATTTAAGGCCTTCACAAATATCTAAACAAAAATTTTTAGGCGTAATAGTGTTTTGAGCAGTGCAATATATAAAATATTTGCCATTTCTTAAGTGAAAAGGTGAGAGAGTTTTAGTTTGGACTAAACAGTGAATGAAGGATATTTAGCTAAAATGAAACGGTAAGAGATAATTTTCAGGTTAACAATTATATTTGGTTTTTCATATGCTAGTATATTGTCTCAGCACTAACTCAACATAGATCTCATTACTCACTGAATGTCAGGTGATAACTATCAGACAAGGTTTGTTATGATTTATGAGTTATTGTACGAGCACACAACCATGGAAATGTCACTGAAAGAATATCAATCCAGAACTGCAAAATCATGGTTGATACTTTCAGATCTGAAATCAATCCTTAAAGTGTGGGTAGTTCTACTCCCTTATTCCAAAAATGTCAAAACCCAAATCGAGGGGGCGGGGCCTGTTCAGGGCCACAAAGTCTAGCGAATTAATTGGCGGCTGAACCTATGTTAACTGCATCAGACTCCTATGCCAGGGTGCTCCTCATTTTACTGTCTAGCAATAATATAGATAAGGTATTGCTGCTACTTTATAAAATTAGCTCTCTGAAAGCCTTAAATATTTGCACATATTTAAAGATACTGCAAACAAACCAGTTACACCACCAGGCAAAAAGCCATTTTTTCTCCATGAGATACTGGTCTTAAATCTTACTCTGAACAGACAATGAGAGCCAAATTGAGCTGTGATATTGATGCCTATAAAACTGTTCTTGCCTACTAGCTGGTTATGGACATAAAGTTTGATGTAAAAATTTAAAATCCAGATTTCATGTTTTCATCCACTGAGGCTGACTGAAGACACTAGACTAAGTCTTTCAAAGGTTGCCTTTAGTAAAAGAGTTGATAAATAAAACATTACTGTGTATTTCTAACTTACATATTTAATTAGTGGCATTTATGTAATGTGCCTATATAAATATTGTAAGGGATTTTTTTCTACTTTGCCATTCCTCCAAAGTGAAAAATGTGAAAGGTTATGGGACAGCACACAGGGATATATCATGATTATTTTTATGAGAAATCTTTAATGGAGCATCTTTCTAAGAGAAAGGAACTTATTTTTCTCTATTTTGGTGTCCACAATCTTTTACTTTGGAGGCAAGTTAGCAACATAAGGTAACATAGCAAATACTGGAAATTAAGAAATTTACGATGGCAAAATGCTTTACTGGGATACTCTGTTGTGGAATGGTCTCCATCAGCTAAGAACATTTCCCAAACTGCTTTAAAACACATTTCAATGGCAAATTTTACAGTTTGCTATTAGTAGGCTGTTTACAAGTATACAGAACTTTGTGTGAATACCGCTTATATTGATATAGTCAAGAAATATCTTTTATGTTAGGAGTAATATGTGTTGGGAAGTACAACAGAACTTATTAAAACCCAAACCACCTTAAAGATGGGCCTGTAAACCTTGCTTTACTAGGTCACATCCTCAAATAGCCAAAGAAAACTTTCCCAAGTGATTCCTGAAATCTGTGCTTTTGCCACTCTCTTCCTCTCTTCTTTCCCCAGTAGAGTCCCTACCATTAGACCTTACCTTCCTAAATCCGGCATATCATACTTTAAAGCTCAAGTATACACTTCTAACCTGCCCAAATTTCTAACATCATCTCTCTGTAAATATTCGACTTCGAGTTTCTACACTGCAGGACGTTGAATTTCACCAAAGCGGGGTTACTCTCCTTTATTTCTTTGGCCTTTCCTCTTTATCTCCCCTTTCTCCATCGGTCCCCCTTCCCTTATCCTTGACTCTCTTGGTTCACAGCACTTCTACCTTGCCTCCTCTCTCTTCAAAATCACACCTCAGCTTCCTATAGCACACTAAGGTGTCCCGGCTGGGAGAGAAATTATGTGGTATCTTTTTTCCCTTCAACTCCTGCCTCTTGAGTACCTGCGATTCTTTTGCCTTGGGACCCCCATCCTTTACGGGTGGGAGAGGTAGGGAAGGCCCTCTCGGCTTCAGTCCATCTTGCAGACTAGGGGCCAACACGGCGGGGCGGGGCGGGGCGAGCTTGGCCTTTACTGCGCCACGGCAGGTGGGGGGTGGGGCAGTGGCGAACCGCGCCCAGCCCAATCTCGGAGGGGTTGAAGAGAGGCAGCGAAGGAGATGGGGCCGCCCCCGCACCCCGGGAAGGGAACTCACCTTCTCTGAGGCAAGGGCGGGTGTCTACTTTAAAACTACTGCCCCCCCTCCCCGCCGCCGCCATTGTGGAGCCGCCAAAGCCGCCGCCGCCGCCGTCGCCAAAGCCACCGGCAGGCGGGCAGGCAGGGGTGGAGGTGGCGGAGGAGGCAGGAACAATTACGGCTGCTGCTGCCGCCGCCGCCGCCGCCGCCGCCGCCGCCGCGCAGGCGGTGTAGGAGGAGGAGGAGGCGGCAGAGACGGTAGCTTCCTGAGGGGAAGACTCCGCCGCCGGCGGGGTGACTGTGTTCGGCGCCGCCGCCATCGCAGCGAGGCGCTCGGACAATTGCACTTGCGTCTGGATTTCGTTAAGCTTCTTTAGCCCCGCCTTCCGTTAGCCCCACCCCCTTTGCCCCTCTTTTTGACGCTTCAGCTCGAGCCTCGTTCTGGGTCCTCGGTCCACCAATCGGAGAGCTTTAGAGCCACAGGCTGTTTTCCCCTCCGCCACGGCTTGGCGTCACCCCACCTCCCTTTGGAGGGGAAGCAATGACAGCCAAGGGCAAAGGGCAAAAAGCGCGGGATGTAAAAGCACGTGGGCCTCGCACAGTGATGCTGCTTTGGAGAGCTAATCTAAAACCAATTTAAGAGGAAAAAAAAGTCTGGAAACCTATTGACCCCTCCTCCAAAATATCTCTGAAATATATCTTCACCTGGTTTTCTTAAAGCACTTAGTACAGATAATAGAATAGAATCTTTTGTCCTGACACATTGTTTTCTTGTCCTCTTAAAGGACGGCTTACCTAGCGATCTGTCCATCTTAATTACAATAAATTCCGTGAATTCAGCACCCAATAGAAGAACTGGAATATTACTAATAATTTAAATCTCATCTTGCCCCCCAACCTCCCCTCTCAAAGAAACCAATACCGTGATTTATATTTATTATTTCTTTGCACTTTAACATATATTATCACATAGATATGTGCCTAAATAGTATTGTTTAGTTTTGTTTTCAATTTTCACAAAATTTTACATCTTTTCTAGGTAGCATTCTGGGACTTGTTTCTGCTTTTTTTCCCCCCTCAAGCAATACTCCCACCTCACCCTCTGAAGTAAATGGGACTGGAGGAAGGAGCCATCAAGCTTGGCCTGGGTCTTGTTTATTTCACTCAACATTTTGTTTTTAAGATTCATCCATGTTGTTGCTTGTAGCTGTAGTTATTCACTGTAAATGCTGTGCAATAGATCACTCTTTTCCTTATTGATGGGCACACCTCCTGGTGCATTTATGCAAGTCTCCCTTAAGCATTCTCTCCCTTCCAGTCTTACTTCCATTGCTGTATTTCAAGTCCTCATGATGTTTGGTCAGAAGTATGGCATCTACCCCACTGGTTTTATTTCCTTTTATCTCAGTCCCTCCAATCTATTACCATATTGCTGCCAGGCATTATTGGCTGTCCAGTGCTTATTGAATAAAGTCAAAAGACACAGTTTTGCACTATTACTTTTCCCACTCACCTCTTTGACCTAATCTCTTTCCACTGTTCCCATCTCTCCTCTGCTTTTACTTTGATTCAGCAATCAAAGAACTGGGCCTAAGAATCTTCTTAGATTCCTGTGAAGACCATGTTATTTCATGATGTAATGTTATTGTATATGTTCTTCCCTCTTCTTAAAACACCTTTTTCCCCACGTTAGGCACTTGCCTAATGAAATCCTATACACCCCTAGAAACCCAGACAACACATCGTCTCGCCAGGTTACCTGTTCTGTCCTTCCTTAGAGTTAATTTCACCATCTTCTGTGCTGAACCTATATCTGGTGCATATTTTTATTATAATGAATTATATACTTTGTACTTCTCAATAACCCGGGACCATTTGAGACAAAAGAGAGTGTCTTATTTTCGATGACTCATGCTCCAGCCCAGTAAAGTCCTGGGACAGAAGTTGAAAGGCAGGGATCCATAGGCCCAGGTCTCTAATATCCTAGATCTGGCTTATGATATGTTTTCTTCTACATACACAATTGTATATTTATGTCCTCATCAACATCTGAAAAGGGTATTTCATGCAAAAAAAATCTCTTAATAACATGAAGATTTGGCAGTACTGGCTGTGCATTCCTGAATGGCAACAGTTGGCTAGCGCTAATAACCAATTAGAGAGACATGGAGTGCTGGGCTCTTAAGCACTTACCTTTATGTTGTTTTTGTGGTTCAATAGATTATCCAAGATTACCTGAGTCAATGGGTAGTTTCTCTAGTCTTCTATCTTGTCCTTCTGTAAGTTAGATCAACTTTTACTCATCATGGAGATTACTAGATAGACCAGACAAAAGAAATAGTCTAGTAGGACAAGGCAAGCATAAAAATGGGGTTTGATTTTATTCCTTCTGATATGGGGGGTTGCTCAAAAACATTGTTTTTCAAAATATGAATCACAGTCCACTTATGTAAGAAATATTCAATCAGAATCTCTGGAGGAGTGGGCATCACTCAAGATTCAGTCAGAAAAAAAGAAATTACACTAGGTATTTCAACCAGAAAATATTTAATGTAGAATATCAGGTACTTAAAAGAATTAGATAGGTTAAAGAAGTAGAATCCAGGAGACTTGCAGATATGGTCGTCTGGCACTCGGAAGCTTTTCCATCTTCTATGTTCTCTCCCTTGTTGCAGAAGCTGGAATCCTATTAATTACATTTCCTAAACTTCTTGTCCAGCAGGATTCTGAATATGGTTTAGGTATCACCAGTGAAAGATATTCATATAATATTTTTTAAATAGAAAGGAAATAAAAGCCATTCTTTATTTGGAATCCGGCAGATATAAAAAGTAAATTTTTTCATGGCCCTAGTATTCTTCTGTAAGTCTTGTATGCAAAGTTTTGGAGGATCTGTGGGATTACCTGTGGTTTTCCGCAGTTTCCTGACCTGTGTGACAGTAACAACTATATCAGTCAACACACATATATTAAATTATGGAATTCTTCCTTCTTGGGTTCCATGAAAAATTCTGTCTCTGCCATTTTAACAGTAAAAAGAAGTGGTAGGATAATGTACAAAATAAAATCATTAGTTAGTTTTCTCCCCATTCTTCAACTGCATTTGGTGACATGATAAAACATGAAAATGCCACCAAACCTCAGTCATGCACTGTGACAATAAGCACACACTTCCTTTTCCTTGCCTTATACTTATCATCGCTCTCTATCTCAGTAATGTTATTAAGTGAATGCCAAGGTAATTCACAGGAAAAATGAGGTAGAATATAGCAGAGAGTAGCAATTAAGGAAAGCCTGCTATGGGCCAGATGTTTCCTAGAATTTCTCAGTCTTCTCACAGCAGTGATGTTATATTGAGCTCATTAATTCCATTTAAAAATGCAAAACTCAGTCTCATGGGTGTAAATAACTTCTCCATGGTTCTTTACTTACTGATTAAAATGGCCTGTTTATATCATTGACCCACAGGGAGGAGACTATATTAATTGCAATGAATTTCAACTACCAATCCCCCAAATCATAGAAAGGAAACAAGGGTGGAACTAGGGGAGGGAAGCTGGGTCTAAGGTAGAGGTAGAGGTGCTAAAAAGAAATAAAGGAGAATATTTTTGCATATATGAGAAACCAGCAAAAAATAAAAACATACCAGTGGTCATTTCACTATATTTACAGTGAAATATAATATATCTTATTTGGAATAATAAGGGGAAATTGAAAAGCCATTATCAACAAACACAATACATTTAAAGGCATCAGAAAGTGGGAGAAATAATCCAAACATAATTTAATAGCATATAACTAATATGATTGACATAGGAATGAATATGACTAGATAGAAAAGTAATGTTTAATTTTATTAATGAATGATTCAAAAGTGAGAAGCAATGGCAAACATCCAAATTTGTTCAACAATACTAAAATTAAAGACAAATAAATAGACACATTGAGATACAAAAATAATTACAAAGGTACTACCACTTAATACTACTATATTGACAAGTTTCAACATATGAATTTGGGAAACATACAGACAATAGCAGTATGTATAATGTGAATCAATTTGAACAAAAATGCATTTGAACATGTGAACATATAGCTTTTGAATTATATATAGACACATAAAATATATCTGGAGAGTATATACAAAAATACTGTGAGTAGACAGCCTGTGGTAAGTCAGGCTTAAGATTAAATTATAAGCTAATTAACACGTGTATTTCCCCATTGTTTCAGGAATAATAGTAATAGATAAAATTACAATAGTATAGGATGTATGTGGTTGGGAATGGAAGTTACATAAATGTATCTTTATTGATATGAAATGTTGTCAAATATGTACATACATTTAAATGAAAAGGAATTTATACAGAACGTTTATAAAAACAGATCTGTGTATGCCTAATGTATTTGTCTCATAGTATACAGTTTCATATATTCTCATTCTTGTTCCCTTTTCCCTACCCCCATCACAGACACACACACACATCTTATCAGCCTAGAGAGGATCTGAAAGAAATATCCTACCTTGTGATTTAGTATCCAGATCTATGTCAGAATCATTCTTAATGCTTCCTTTCCTATGTAAACATCTAGAAATTTCCAGAATGTTCTTACTATTTGATTTTAACCATGGGGAATTGTTTTCCTTTAACCTAAGCTTCTCCTTTGTAATTGGTTAAAGGACCAATGTGGTTAGGCATTGGTCACTTAATCACTCAGTGGAATATGGAGTCAGTGAACAATTTATGACTCCATTTTCTTATGTTTCATGTGCCTTTCTGACCTCTGATTTTTACATTTTATGTATTTCCTCCTCTTTTTTTAATTGTACTTTAGGTTCTGGGAAGCATGTGCAGATCATGCAGGATTGTTGCATAGGTACACACATGGCAATGTGGTTTGTTGCCTCCATCTCCCCGTCACCTATATCTGGCATTGTATTTTCTCCTCTTTACATCGCCTTGCAGATCTTGCTTTAAAAGACATCAGCTTTCCTTCCAGGTAGTGTCTAGAGTTGTTCTTGTGGACAGAAACTGTTCTCTGCATTCAAGTGACAATGAAGTTAAAACTAATTTCACATGTAATAATGTGTATTAGACTTTTTAAATTTAATACTAATCCTAAACTTAGCTAATAATTGTCTTCTGAATGTGAAGAACATCAGAATAAATGTCATTGTAGCCATTTTTTTAATTATTGCTAAAGGGTGCTTTTCAGGTGGGCATCCTGAAAGTATTTAAGGCAATTATAGAATGTGAAATTTTGTGCTACAGGGAGAGGCTGATAATTTAGCTTGATGATACATGAGGTGTGTGTGTGTGTGTGTGTGTGTGTGTGTGTGCGTGTACTTAATAAACCAAATCTAGGTCTTTGAACTCTTCTTCAGCAAAGTCACTCACAAGTCTTTTCTTCAGGAAAGAATGATTTAAAAACAACTCTATTCCAGGAGCGTTTGGGTGAGGATCTGAACATTTTTACAGGGCCTTGTATTCTAAAGCTACTCAAGATAACCACACTAAACTTAACTAATTATAATAATAAGAGTTGGCATTTATTGAGTGATGAACATGATGAGAGAGAGTGACCTAATTCAAGTGTTGCAAAGACTCTGACTGTGGGATACACATCTGCTGACTCTCACTTTAGTGTTCAATCCAATAGACCTACTCCTCTGAGTATTGTGTCTTTTCAACCTCCAGGGATAGCACAAATATGAGATTCCAGGAAGGGAAAACGTCACAACTTTATAGTACATTTATATAGGAATGGTTCTCATAGTCCCTCCCCAAAGGGACCTATGACCATTTACTTAACTGTACACTGGGGAAAATTGCTTAAATATTTTTTGTCCTTTGGACACAGAATTCTAGCTAGCTCTGTGTCAATTAGATGCCTGAAGACCTGAAGCATCATCATGACGCTCTATTGGAGGTCCTCATTGTGTTTCTACTGAGTCTGCCCAGGTCTGGTTCACTGTCATTCTAATGAATCCATAAACTAATCTGTTGTTTCCTTGATCCACAAATATATAATTAAAATGAATGCACATGACAGATGATAAAACCTCCATATTTGTTCCTTAGCCTGTGAGGAGAAAACTATAATTATGGGGAAATTCAGTAGTAGCAGCTTCAGAGCTGCTACTATTCCAGCCAAAACAATAAATAAAAAAGCATATGAAATCCTGTGAAGACCATGTGGTGGCTCATGCATTTAATTCCAACACTTTGGGAGGCCAAGGTGGGCAGATCACCTGAGGTCAGGAGTTCAAGACCAGCCTGGACAACTGGCCAATATGGTAAAACCCCGTCTCTACTAAACCTATGAAAAAAAAATTAATTACTTTGGAGGCTGAGGCAGAAGAATTGCTTGAACTAGGGAACTGGAGGTTGCAGTGAGTGAAGATTGCACCACTACACTCCAGGCTGAGGGACAGAGCAAGACTCCATGTCAAAATAAATAAATAAAAATCCTGTGAGGAGTGGCAGAAATTTGTGCCACTTTTAAAGAATTAAAGGATGTGGAGGGTTCCAAGATGGCCGATTAGGAGCAGCTCAGGATTGCAGGTCCCAGTGAAAGTGCAGAGGGTGAGTGGATGCTGCATTTCCAGATGGATTTTTATTGCCCACAGACCAAGAGATTCCCAGGCGGAGGAGCCCCACGGGTTGCCAGCATGACTAGTTTGGCCCCCGTGGCTGTTTTGGCCGGCACCCCGGTGCAGTGGTTCTCTGTACAAAATACACGGGTCCAGGTGCCATTTTAGCTGGTGATTGGAGGTCCTGGGAGAGAGAGTCACCCATTTATCTGATTAAAAAGGGGACTGAAACAGGGAGCCAGGCCAGGAGATTCCCAGGCAAAAATGAATCTCAGCTGTTTTCAGCTGGTGCAGTGGGTCGCCACATGGGAAATCACACAGATCTGGCACCTTTTCAACAGGCAACTGGAACACCTGGGAGACAGACTCACCCATTCAACTAAAAAAAAAGGCTCTGAGGCAGGGAGCCAGGTGATCAGGCTTGGCTGGTCCCACCCCACAAAAAAAACAGCAATTGGAAATGCTCTGGGTTGAGAGTTTCACAGCAAGCACAGCTGAACCTGGGATGGTCCAGCTCTGTGGGGAGGGGCATCTGCCATTACCGAGGCACTCCACCACTACAGAGGTAGTTTGCCATTGCTGAGGCAGTCTGCCTTTGCTGAGGCAGCCTGCCATTACAGAGAGAGTCCACCATTATAGAGGTGGGCCACCATTGCCAAGGCAGTTCTAACTACACCATATAAAAAGGACTGCAGGGAAGTTCACATGGCAGCTGGGTGGAGCCCACAGAAGCTCAGCAAAGCCTCTGCAGGCAGACAGTGACTAGGCTGCCTCCTTGCTGGGCAGGGCAGCCCTGAAAAAAGGCAGCAGCACAACAGAAACTCATAAATAAAGCCCTAACTCCCTGGGACAGAGCACCTGGGGAAAAAAGGGGTTTATGAGTTCTGCTGCAGCAGACTTAAACATACCTGCCCAGCAGCTCTGAATGAACAATGGAGCTCACAGCTCAGCACTTGAGCTCCTATAAAGGACAGACTGTCTCCTCAAGCAGCTCCCTGACCCCTGTATATCCAAAGAGTCACCTCATAAAGGAGAGCTCAGACTGACATCTGGTGGGTATCCTTCTGGGACAAAGATAGCAGAAGAAGAAACTGGTAGCAACCCTTACTGTTCTGCAGCTGCTGCAGGTGATCCCCAGGCAAGCAGGGCCTGGAGTGGACCTCAGCAGTCCTACAGCAGAGGGCCAGACTGTTAGAAGGAAAACTAAGAAACAGAAATAACTTCATCATCAACAAACTGGATGTCCACTCAGAGACCCAATCTGAAAGTCAACAACTACAAAGACAGGTGGATAAATCCACAAAGATGGGAAGAAACCAGCACAAAAAGGATGAAAACACCCAAAACCAGAACACCTCTCCTCCTACAAGGGATCACAACTCCTCACCAGCAAGGGAACAAGGCTGGATGGAGAATGAGTGTGATGAATTGACAGAATCAGGCTTCAGAAGGTGGGTCATAAGAAACTTCTGTGAGCTAAAAGAACATGTTCTAACCCAATGCAAAGAAACTAAGAACCTTGAAAAAGATTTGATGAAATGCTAATGAGAATGGACAACTTAGAGAGGAATATAAGTGAATTGATGGAGCTGAAAACACAACATGAGAACTTCACAAAGCATGCACAAGTTTCAACAGCTGAATTGACCAAGCAGAAGAAAGGATATCAGAGGTCAAGATCAACTCAATGAAATAAAATGAGAAGGCAAGATTAGAGAAAAAGGGTAAAAGGAATGAACAAAGTCTCCAAGAAATATGGGACTATGTGAAAAGACCTAATCTACGTTTGATAGGTGTACCTGAATGTGATGAGAGAATGAATCCAAGCTGGAAAATACTCTTCAGGATATTATCCAGGAAAACTTCCCCAACCTAGCAAGGCAGGCCAATATTCAAGTCCAGGAAATACAGAGAACACCACAAAGATATTCCTCAAGAAGAGCAACCCCAAGGCACATAATCATCAGATTCACCAGGGTTGAAATGAAGGAGAAAATGCTAAGGGCAGCCAGAGAGAAAGGTCGGGTTACCCACAAAGGGAAGCCCATCAGACTCACAGCAGATCTCTCAGCAGAAACCCTACAAGCCAGAAGAGAGTGGGGCCAATATTCAACATCCTTAAAGAAAAGAACTTTCAACCCAGAATTTCATATCCAGCCAAACTAAGCTTCATAAGTGAAGGAAAAATAAAATCCTTTGTGAACAAGCAAGTACTCAGAGATTTCATCACCACCAGGCCTGCTTTACAAGAGCTCCTGAAAGAGGCACTACACATAGAAAGGAACAACCAGTACCAGCCACTCCAAAAACATACCAAATGGTAAAGAGCATCAACACAATGAAGAATCTGCATCAACTAATGGGCAAAACAGCCAGCTAGCATCAAAATGGCAGTATCAAATTCACACATAACAATATTAACCCTAAATGTAAATGGGCTAAATGCCCCAATCAAAAGACACAGACTGGCAAATTGGATAAAAAGCCAAAACCCATTGGTGTGCTGTATCCAGGAAACCCATCTCACATGCAAGGATACACAAAGGCTCAAAATAAAGGGATGGAGGAAGATTTACCAAGCAAATGGAGAGCAAAAAAAAAGCAGGAGTTGCAATTCTCATCTCTGATAAAATAGACTTTAAAGCAACAAAGATCAAAAGAGACAAAGAAGGACATTACATAATGGTAAAAGGATCAATGCAACAAGAAGAGCTAATGATCCTAAATATATATGCACCCAATACAGGAGCACCCAGATACATAAGGCAAGTTCTTAATGACTTACAAAGAGACTTAGACTCCCACACAATAATAGTGGGAGACTTTAACACTCCACTGTCAATATTAGACAGATCAACCAGACAGAAAATTAACAAGGATATCCAGGACTTGAACTCAGACCTGGAACAAGCAAACCTAATAGACATTTACAGAACTCTCCACCCCAAATCCACAGAATATACATTCTTCTCAGCACCACATCACACCTACTCTAAAATTGACCACATAATTGGAAGTAAATCACTCCTCAGCAAATGCAAAAGAATGAAATCATAACAAACAGTCTCTCAGACCACAGTGCAATCAAGTTAGAACTCAGAATTCAGAAACTAACTCAGAACCACAGCTTCATGGAAACTGAACAACTGGCTCTTGAATGTTGACTGGATAAACAATGAAATGAAGGCAGAAATAAAGATGTTCTTTAAAACCAAGAATGAAGACACAACATACCAGAATCTCTGGGACACATTTAAAGCAGTCTCTAGAGGAAAATATATAGCAATAAATGCCCACATGAGAAGCAAGGAGATCTAAAATTGACACCCCATCAAAATTGAAAGAGCTAGAGGAGCAAGATCAAAAAACTCAAAACCTAGCAGAAGACAAGAAATAACTAAGATCAGAGCAGAACTGAAGGAGATAGAGACACAAAAACCCTTCAAAAATCAATAAATCCAGGAGCTGGTTTTGAAAAGATCAACAAAATAGACAGACCTAGCCAGATTAATAAAAAGAAAAGAGAATAACCAAATAGATGCAATAAAAAATGATAAAGGGAGATTCACAGATTCATCATCACATCTATGCACATCTATGCAAAACTGGAATGGACCTGGACCTCTGACAACCCTCACTGAAACCAGGTTGAAAATCTAACAGGTCCTGGAGCAATTAACCTTCACAAACAAAATCCATGGGTCCCTGAAACCCAATCAAGAAACAACATTCATCTGATGAAACTTCAATACCAAAAATTCCAAACATCTGATTCATCTTCAAACCATATCATTCAATGACATAATCAAACATTCACAAAAAAAATACTCACAAACTTATCAATTTCACATAAACACAATGATTATCTCAATAATTTTTGCTCTATGACATCAGCCCATACTAATACTAACAACATACTGAAATACCAACTGGGCACTCTTTGAAAACTATAACAGAGATGACAACCAAAACATAGCAAGAAAAATGCAGAAAGAGAATCGCAGAGCCCGAAATTAATAGACTGCCTCAATCAGGACAAAACAGATACTCAAAAAGCCCAACTCCTACAGATCTAAAAAAAAAAGATTCTGTGCTACAAGAATAAAAACCTGAATGAAGGAGACACTCAGCACTGGACTCTTAAAGACAAACCATCTCAAAGACTCCATGTTCAAGAGGACAAAAAGGACTAATCAATGACATTTGGCATATACTGTAATTTACAGATTCAATGCTATCCCCATCAAGCTACCAATGACCTTCTTCACAGAACTGGAAAAAAACCTTAAACTTCATATGGAACCAAAAGAGAGCCCGCATAGCCAAGTCAATTCTAAGCAAAAGAACAGGGAGGCATCACTACCAGACTTCAAACTATACTACAAGGCTACAGTAATCAAAACAGCATGGTACTGGTACCAAAACAGAGATATAGACCAATGGAACAGAACAGAGGCATTGGGCAACACAACATATCTACAACCATATAATCTTTGATAAACCTGACAAAAACAAGCAATGGGGAAAGGAGTCCCTGTTTAATAAATGGTGTTGGGAAAACTGGCTAGCCATGTGCAGAAAGCAGAAACTGGACCCCTTCCTGACACCTTACACTAAAATTAACTCCAGATGGATTAAAGACTTAAACATAAGACCTAACACCATAAAAACCCTAAAAGAAAATCTAGTTGAAACCATTCAGGACATAGGTGTAGGCAAGGACTTCATGACCAAAACACCAAAAGCATTGGCAACAAAAGCCAAAATAGACAAATGGGACCTAATCAAACTCCACAGCTTCTGCAGCAAAAGAAACAGTCATTAGAGTGAATTGGCAACCAACAGAATGGGAAAAATTTTGCAGTTTACCCATCTGACAAAGGGCTGATATCCAGAATTTACAAAGAACTCAAACAGATTTACAAGAAAAAAAACAAACAAGCCCATTCAAAAGTGGGCAAAGGATATGAACAGACACTTTACAAAAGAAGACATACATGAGGCCAACAAACATATGAAAAATGCTCATCATCACTGGTCATTAGAGATGCAAATCAAAACTACATTGAGATACCATCTCACGCCAGTTAGAATGGCGATCATTAAAAATCTGGAGACAACAGATGCTGGAGAGGATGTGGAGAAATAGGAACACTTTTACACTGTTGGTGGAGTGTAAATTAGTTCAACCATTGTGGAAGACAGTGTGGCGATTCCTCAAGGACCTAGAAATAGAAATTCCATTTGACCCAGCAATCCCATTACTGGGTATATATCAAGGACTATAAATCGTTCTACTATAAGGACACATGCACACGAATGTTCATTGCAGCACTGTTTACAATAGCAAAGACCTGGAACCAACCCAAATGCCCATCGATGATAGACTGGACTGGAAAATGTGGCACATATACACCATGGAATGCAGCAATCAAAAAAGAGTTTGTGTCCTTTGTAGGACATGGATGAACCTGGAAACATCATTCTCAACAAACTGACACAAGAACAGAAAAATACATGTTCTCACTCATGGGGGGTGAAAAATGAACACATGGACACAGGAGGGGCACTACACACTGGGGTCTATTGGGGGAAGGGGAGGACAGTGGGGGCTGGGGAGGGATAGCCTGGGGATAAATGCCAATGTGGGTGAAGGAGGAAGGCAGCAAAACACTGCCATGTGTGTACCTATGCAACTATCTTGCACGTTCTGCACATGTACCCCAAAACCTAAAATGCAATAAAAAAAAAAAAAAAAATGATAAAATCATTCAATTACAGAAATACAAAATGTCAGAGATTATTACAAACAACTCTATATGCTAAACTAGTAATCCTGGAAGAAATGATAAATTGACACTTGCATCCTCCAATAAACCAGGAGATCAAAATGAATAGACCAATACAATCTGAGTTCAGCAATTAGCCTACCACAAAAAAAGCCCTGTCCAGATGGGTTCCTGATTCTACCAGACACAGGAGCTGGTACCTTTTCTGAAACTATTCAAACAATAATCCAGGAATCCTCAATCATTTTTATGAGACCAACATCATCCTGATACCAAAACCCAGCAGAGACTCAACAAGAAAAGAAAACTTCAGCCAATATCCATGATGAACATAGATGCAAAAATCTTCAATAAAATACTGGCAACCAATTACAACAGCACATCAAAAAACTCCACCATGATCGTAGGATTCATGGGATGCAAGGCTGTTCAATAAAGTCTATAAACATAAACAGAACCAAAGACAAAAACCACATGATTATCTCAATTGATGAAGAGAACTTTGACAAAATTCAACAACTTTATGCTAAAACTCAATAAACAGGTATTGATGAATATCTCAAAATAATAAAATGTTTATGACAAACCACAGCCAATATCATACTGAATGAGCAAAACTGGAAGCATTTTGAAATCTGGCACTGAACAAGGATGCTCTCACCACTCTATTCAATATAGTGGAAGTTCTAGCCAAAGCAATCAGGCAAGAAAAAAAATAAAGTATTCAAATAGGAAAGGAAGTCAAATTGTCTCTATTTGCAGGGACATGATTGTATATCTAGAAACCCATGTCTCAGCCAAAATCTCCTGAAACTGATAAGCAACTTCAGCAGTCTCAGGATACAAAATCAATGTGCAAAATCACAAGCATTCCTATACACCAATAACAGACTTAAAGAGCCAAATCAAGAACAACTGCATTCAAATTGCTACAAAGAATAAAATACCTAGGAATACAACTAACAAGGAACATAAGGACCTCTTCAAGAGAACTACAAACCACTGCTCAACAAAATAAGAGGACACAAACAGATGGAACATTCCATGTTCATGGTTAGGAAGAATCAATATGTGAAAATGGCCATACTGCAGTAATTTACAGATTCAATGCTATCCCATCAAACTACCAAGACCTTCTTCACAGAACTGGAAAAAACCACCATGAACTTCATATGGAAAAAGAGAGCCCGCATAGCCAAGTCAATTCTAAGCAAAAAGAACAAAGCAGGAGGCATCACTACCAAACTTCAAACTATACTACAAGGCTACAGTAATCAAAACAGCATGGTACTGGTACCAAAACAGAGATATAGACCAATGGAACAGAACAGAGGCCTGGAGCAACACAACATCTACAACCATAATCTTTGACAAACCTGACAAAAACAAGCAATGGGGAAAGGATTCCTGTTTAATAAATGGTGTTGGGAAAACTGGTTAGCCATGTGCAGAAAGCAGTGGACCCTTCCTGACACCTTACACTAAAATTAACTCAGATGGATTAAAGACTTAAACATAAGACCTAACACCATAAAAACCTAGAAGAAAATCTAGGCAAAACCATTCAGGACATAGGGTAGGCAAGGACTTCATGACCAAACACCAAAAGCATTGGCAACAAAAGCCAAAATAGACAAATGGGACCTAATCAAACTCCACAGCTTCCATACAGTCATTAGAGTGAATCAACAACCAACAGAATGGGAAAAATTTTGCAGTTACCCATCTGACAAAGGGCTGATATCCAGAATTTACAAAGAACTCAAACAGATTTACAAGAAAAAAAAACAAACAAGCCCATTCAAAATGGGTGAAGGATATGAACAGACTTTACAAAAAGACATACATGAGGCCAACAAACACATGAAAAAATGCTCATCATCACTGGTCATTGAAAGCAAATCAAAACCACATTGAGATACCATCTCAGTTAGAATGGTGATCATTAAAAATCTGGAACAGATGCTGGAGAGGATGTGGAGAAATAGGAACACTTTACACTGTTGGTGGAGTGTAAATTAGTTCAACCATTGTGGAAGACAGTGTGGTGATTCCTCAAGGACCTAGAATAGAAATTCCATTTGAGCAATCCCATTACTGGGTATATCAAGGACAATCATTCTACTATAAACATACATGAATGTTCATTGCAGCACTGTTTACAATAGCAAGACCTGGAACCAACCCAAATGCCCTGATGATAGACTGGACAGGAAATGAATATACACCATGGAATATTATGCAGCATCAAAAATGAGTTTGTCCTTTGTAGACATGGATGAACCTGGAAACATCATTCTCAGCAAACTGACACAAGAAGAAAATCAAAACAGCATGTTCTCACTCATAGGTGGGTGTTGAACAATGAGAACACATGGACACAGGGAGAGCTACACACTGGGGTCTGTTTGGGGAAATACAGCATTTAGGAGATCATGGGAGAAATGCCAATGGTGTGGGGAGGAGGCAGCAACACTGCCATGTGTACCTATGCAACAATCTTGCATGTTCTTCACATGTACCAAACCTAAAATGCAATAAAAAAGAAAAAAAATATTAAAGGACATTATTTTATCATTTTCATTTTTAGTACAGATTATAGAAATATCAGAATCAAACAAATATTCTGTGTCACTGTCTGGAGTTATTTTGTCAAAAGATTAACATTTTTACATTTGTCCTATCTAGCAATGAATTATTTTCATTTATGAAGAATGCCATCAGTTCTTGTCACATGTTTACAGAATTAATGTACAAGATGTTATCATTATGTTATAACTTGAAAATTATGAACTAATACATTCTCTTTATTTGATCCAGTATATAGATTATATGTAAAATGAAATATTCTTCATTTAAGTCTCAGAAAACACATTTCTCTGGTGGAATAAATCATTGAGATTCTGTATAAATTTTCAGGAGAATATTTTTCAATAATAGAACATTGTTTGCTTGGTTTATTCTTTTTTACATAGTGCTTTACAGATAATTAATACACATTCTTCATTAATAAAATTTTTCTTTTGTATGTTTTCAAATTTTAAAATTGTTGAAGTCTGAAATTTTTCTAAATTCATGAATTTTTTGGTGTTCTTTTCTTTTATAATTTTTGTTTTAGATATGTTATATTAAAATGTATAATAGTTGTAAAAATGAGGATAAAATATTCTATAAAGATTATTTTTATTCTTTTCTCATTATGATAACAGAATTTTGATTCTTATAATCTTAGAAAGTCTTATCTGGTGTATTAACAAAATATTCTGAATTTGTTTTTCAATAAATCAATGATTTGTCAACATGGTTCTCATTAAACATTTTATACATCAAATAACTCTAACATAAATTTTACTAAATATACAAAAATTTATATTTCTTATCATACTCAACTCATCTTAAAAAAAATTATAAAGATAATATAATTAAGAAAGATGTCTAAAAAAAATATTTATCTTTTCTTTCTTCAATAATTTTAGAAAATAAACATGATTTCAGATGATTATTTTTTTAATTTTATTGCATTATAGGTTTGGGGTACATGTGCAGAGCGTGCAAGATAGTTGCATAGGTACACACATGGCAGTGTGTTTTGCTGCCTTCCTCCCTTCACCCACACTTGGCATTCATCCCCAGGCTATCCCTCCCCAGCTCCCCACTGTCCCTCCCCCATTCCCCCAATAGACCCCAGTGTAGTAGACCCCTCTCTGTGTCCATGTGTTCTCATTTTTCTCACCCACCTATGAGTGAGAATATGCGGTATTTCTTTTTCTGTTCTTGTGTCAGTTTGCTGAGAATGATGTTCTCCAGATTCATCCATGTCCTTACAAAGGACACAAACTCATCATTTTGATTGCTGCATAATATTCCATGGTGTATATGTGCCACATTTTCCCAGTCAGTCTATCATCGATGGGCATTTGGGTTGGTTCAGGTCTTTGCTATTGTAAACAGTGCTGCAATGAACATTCGTGTGCATGTGTCCTTATAGTAGAACGATTTATAGTCCTTTGGATATATACCCAGTAATGGGATTGCTGGGTCAAATGGAATTTCTATTTCTAGGTCCTTGAGGAATCACCACACTGTCTTCCACAATGGTTGAACTAATTTACACTCCCACCAACAGTGTAAGAGTGTTCCTATTTCTCCACATCCTCTCCAGCATCTGCTGTCTCCAGATTTTTTAATGATCGCCATTCTAACTGGCGTGAGATGGTATCTCAATGTGGTTTTGATTTGCATCTCTCTAATGACCAGTGATGATGAGCATTTTTTCATGTGTTTGTTGGCCTCATGTATGTCTTCTTTTGTAAAGTGTCTGTTCATATCCTTTGCCCATTTTTGAATGGGCTTGTTTATTTTTCTGTAAATCTGTTTGAGTTCTTTGTAAATTCTGGATATCAGCCTTTGTCAGATGTGTAAACTGCAAAGATTTTTTCCCATTCTGATGGTTGCGATTCACTCTAGTGACTGTTTCTTTTGCCGTGCAGAAGCTGTGGAGTTTGATTAGGTCCCATTTGTCTATTTTGGCTTTTGTTGCCAATGCTTTTGGTGTTTTGGTCATGAAGTCCTTGCCTACTCCTATGTCCTGAATGGTTTTGCCTAGATTTTCTTCTAGGGTTTTTATGGTGTCAGGTCTTATGTTTAAGTCTTTAATCCATCTGGAGTTAATTTTAGTGTAAGGTGTCAGGAAGGGGTCCAGTTTCTGCTTTCTGCACATGGCTAGCCAGTTTTCCCAACACCATTTATTAAACAGGAATCCTTTCCCATTGCTTGTTTTTGTCTGGTTTATCAAAGATTATATGGTTGTAGATATGTTGTGTTGCCTCCGATGCCTCTGTTCTGTTCCATTGGTCTATATCTCTGTTTTGGTACCAGTACCATGCTGTTTTGATTACTGTAGCCTTGTAGTATAGTTTGAAGTCTGGTAGTGTGATGCCTCCCCCTGTGTTCTTTTTGCTTAGAATTGACTTGGCTATGCAGGCTCTTTTTGGTTCCATATGAAGTTCATGGTGGTTTTCCAGTTCTGTGAAGAAATTCAATGGTAGTTTGATGGGGATAGCATTGATTGTGTAAATTACTTTGGGCAGTATAGCCATTTTCACGATATTGATTCTTCCTAACCACGAACATGGAATGTTTCTCCATCTGTTTGTGTCCTCTCTTATTTCGTTGAGCAGTGGTTTGTAGTTTTCCTTAAAGAGGTCCCTTACATTCCTTGTGAGTTGTATTCCTAGGTATTTTATTTTCATTGTAGCAATTGTGAATGGCAGTTCGTTCTTGATTTGGTTCTCTTTAAGTCTGTTATTGGTGTATAGGAATGCTTGTGATTTTTGCACATTGATTTTATATCCTGAGACTTTGCTGAAGTTGCTTATCAGTTTCAGGAGCTTTTGGGCTGAGGTGATGGGGTCTTCTAGGTATACTATCATGTCGTCTGCAAATAGAGACAATTTGGCTTCCACCTTTCCTATTTGAATACCCTTTATTTCTTTTTCTTGCCTGATTGCTCTGGCTAGAACTTCCAGTACTATGTTGAATAGGAGTGGTGAGAGTGGGCATCTTTGTCTAGTGCCAGATTTCAAAGGGAATGCTTCCAGTTTTTGCCCATTAAGTATGATATTGGCTGTTGGTTTGTCATAAATAGCTTTTATTACTTTGAGATATGTTCCATCAATACCAAGTTTATTGAGGGTTTTAGCATAAAGGGCTGTTGAATTTTGTCAAATGCCTTCTCTGCATCAATTGAGATAATCATGTGGTTTTTGTTTTTGCTTCTGTTTATGTGGTGAATTACATTTATAGACTTGCGTATGTTGAACCAGCCTTGCATCCCAGGATGAATCCTACTTGATCATGATGGATAAGTTTTTAATGTGCTGTTGCAATCGGTTTGCCAGTATTTTATTGAAGATTTTTGCATCTATGTTCATCATGGATATTGGCCTGAAGTTTTCTTTTCTTGTTGAGTCTCTGCCAGGTTTTGGTATCAGGATGATGTTGGTCTCATAAAATGATTTGGGAAGGGTTCCCTCTTTTGGATTATTTGGAATAGTTTCAGAAGGAATGGTACCAGATCCTCTTTGTGTGTCTGGTAGAATTCAGCTGTGAACCCATCTGGACCTGGGCTTTTTTGTGTGGTAGGCTCTTAATTGCTGCCTCAACTTCAGACCTTGTTATTGGTCTATTCATAGTTTTGGCTTCCTCCTGGTTTAGGCTTGGGAGGACACAGGCGTCAGGAATTTATCCATTTCTTCCTGGTTTACTAGTTTATGTGCATAGAGTTGTTTGTAGTATTCTCTGATGATGGTTTGAATTTCTGTGGAATCTGTGGTGATTTCCTTTATCGTTTTTTTATCTATTTGGTTGTTCTCTCTTTTCTTTTTATCAGTCTGGCTAGTGGTCTGTCTATTTTGTTGATCTTTTTTGAAAAACCAGCTCTTGGATTTATTGATTTTTGAAGGGTTTTTTGTCTCTATCTCCTTCAGTTCTGCTCTGATCTTAGTTATTTCTTGTCTTTTGGCTAGGTTTTGAGCTTTTTGATCTTGCTCCTCTAGCTCTTTCAATTTTGATGATAGGGTGTCAATTTTGGATCTCTCCACTCTTCTCATGTGGGCACTTATTGCTATATATTTTCCTCTACAGACTGCTTTAAATGTGTCCCAGAGATTCTGGTATGTTGTGTCTTCATTCTCATTGGTTTCAAAGAACTTCTTTATTTCTGCCTTCATTTCATTGTTTATCAATCAACATTCAAGAGCCAGTTGTTCAGTTTCCATGAAGCTGTGCGGTTCTGAGTTATTTTCTGAATTCTGAGTTCCAACTTGATTGCACTATGGTCTGAGAGACTGTTTGTTATGATTTCAGTTGTTTTGCATTTGCTGAGGTGCTTTACTTCCAATTATGTGGTCAATTTTGGAGTAGGTGTGATGTGGTGCTGAGAAGAATGTATATTCTGTGGATTTGGGGTGGAGAGTTCTGTAAATGTCTATCAGGTTTGCTTGTTCCAGGTCTGAGTTCAAGTCCTGGATATCCTTGTTAATTTTCTGTCTGGTTGATCTGTCTGCTATTGACAGTGGAGTGTTAAAGTCTCCCACTATTATTGTGTGGGAGTCTAAGTCTCTTTGTAAGTCATTAAGAACTTGCCTTATATATCTGGGTGCTCCTGCATTGGGTCCATATATATTTAGAATCGTTAGCTCTTCTTGTTGTATCGATCCTTTTACCATTATGTAATGACCTTCTTTGTCCCTTTTGATCTTTGTTGCTTTAAAGTCTATTTTATCAGAGATGAATTGCAACTCCTGCTTTTTTTGCTCTCCATTTGCTTGGTAAATCTTCCTCCATCCCTTTATTTTGAGCCTTTGTGTATCCTTGCATGTGAGGTGGGTTTCCTGGATACAGCACACTGATGGGTTTTGGTTTTTATCAATTTGCCAGTCTGTGTCTTTTGATTGGTGCATTTAGCCCATTTACATTTAGGGTTAATATTGTTATGTGTGAATTTGATACTGCCATTTTGATGCTAGCTGGCTGTTTTGCCCATTGGTTCATGTAGATTCTTCATTTTGTTGATGCTCTTTAGCATTTGGTATGCTTTTAGGATGGCTGGTACTGGTTGTTTCTTTCTATGTGTAGTGCCTCTTTCAGGAGCTCTTGTAAAGCAGGCCTAGTGGTGACAAAATCTCTGAGTACTTGCTTGTTCATGAAGGATTTTATTTTTCCTTCACTTATGAAGCTCAGTTTGGCTGGATATGAAATTCTGGGTTGAAAGTTCTTTTCTTTAAGGATGTTGAATATTGGCCCCACTCTCTTCTGGCTTGTAGAGTCTCTGCCGAGAGATCTGCTGTGAGTCTGATGGGCTTCCCTTTGTGGGTGACCTGACCTTTCTCTCTGGCTGCCCTTAGTATTTTCTCCTTCATTTCAACCCTGGTGAATCTGACGATTATGTGCCTTGGGGTTGCTCTTCTTGCAGAATATCTTTGTGGTGTTCTCTGTATTTCCTGGAGTTGAGTATTGACCTGTCTTGCTAGGTTGGGGAAATTTTCCTGGATAATATCCTGAAGAGTGTTTTCCAGCTTGGATTCATTCTCTTCATCACATTCTGGTACACCTATCAAACGTAGGTTGGGTCTCTTCACATAGTCCCACATTTCTTGGAGATTTTGTTCATTCCTTTTTGCGCTTTTTTCTTTGATCTTGGTTTCTCATTTTATTTCATTGAGTTGATCTTCGACTTCTGATATTCTTTCTTCTGCTTGGTCAATTCGGCTGTTGAAACTTGTGCATGCTTCACGAAGTTCTCGTGTTGTGTTTTTCAGCTCCTTCAATTCATTCATATTCCTCTCTAAGTTGTCCATTCTTGTTATCATTTCCTCGAATCTTTTTCAAATCTTTTTCAAGGTTCTTAGTTTCTTTGCACTGATTTAGAACATGTTCTTTTAGCTCACTGAAATTTCTCATGATCCACTTTCTGAAGTCTGATTCTGTCATTTCATCACACTCATTCTCCGTCCAGCTTTGTTCCCTTGCTGGTGAGGAGTTTTGGTCCTTTGTAGGAGGTGAAGTGTTTTGGTTTGGTGTTTTCCTCCTTTTGCGCTGGTTTCTTCCCATCTTTATGGATTTATCCACCTGTCGTCTTAGCAGTTGCTGATTTTTCAATTGGGAGGATGTGTTTATGTCTGCTGCAACAGAACTCATAAAACATTTTTCCCCTTAGATGCTCTGTCTCAGGGAGTTGGGGCTTTCTTTATGAGTATCTGTTTCACTGTCCTGCCCAGCTAGGTGGCAGTCTATTCACTATTTTCCTGCCGGCTCTCTGCTAGCGGGTGCCCTGTTGCTGAGCTCTGCTGTGTGGCTTGCTCTGTTGTGGCTTGCTCCGCCCTGCTGGCGGAGTCTCTCTGTTAATGCAGGTTGCCTCGGCAACAGCAGGCTGCTCAGCCCTGGGCGGTACTTCAGTAGGGGGATTGAGTCAGTAGTGGTGGACGCCCCTCCACACTGGGCTGCACCGTCCTAGATGCCAGCAGCAAAACTCTCAGCCCCGAGCACCTCCAATCGCTGCCCTGCTTGTCCCAGTCAGGGTGGGACCCGCGGAGCCCAATCACCCAGCTCCCTGCCTCAGAGTTCGTCTTCTCTCTCTCTCTCTTCCTCTCCCCAAGCTGAATGGTGGAGTCTCTCACTGGCACCCCAGTAGCCTGCTGATGGGGCACTGGGATCTGTATGATCTCCCGTGCCACTGCCCACTGCACCGGCTCAGATCACGATTCCCAGGAATCTCCTGGTCTGGCTTATTGTCCAAGTTTCATTCAATCAGATGGACATGCCAATCTGCCTTTCCAAATCTCAGATTGCCGGTTTAACAGGGCACCCGGACCAGTGAGTTTTGTGCCTGGTGCCGCTGCGCTGTGGAACCGGCCGAAGCAGCTGTGCAAGCCGGCTGTGCTAGCGTCCCATGTCTCTCCCACACCTGGGACTTTCAACATTCTGTGGGCAGAAACGATCTGTCCGAGAATGCGGCTAGGACTCACCCTCTGCGCCTTCACTGAGAGCTGCAATCCGGAGTCACCTCTTCAACACCATCTTGGAAGTCTCCACAAAATTATTTTCTTAATATCATCTGGAAATTTGTCTGCTGCTTTTTGGTTGGCAGAAGCTCTTTCTTCTGTTACATTAACATATTAAAAGCCAGACCTCTTTCTAAAAGTATCAAAGCATCCTTTTGTTATAGGAATAGCAGGTTTGTGTGCCTGCTGTGTAGTAACAGACCTATTACAGTAAGACAGCAAAGTTTAGAGCAGAGAAAGAGCTCAATTATTGCAGATAAAGAAGACCCTCAAATCCATTTCCCAGAAGAGTTCTGGGCTGGGATGTTAAAGATGATCGTGGAGGGTGAAGGTATGAGAATTTGGTGTCATTGATTGGCTGGGAAAAGGGGGATGAAATCACCAGGATGTGAAAACAGCATTCTTTGGTCAGTCAGCTTTTCATAGGGTCCTTCAGATCATTGTGTGTCAGTAGGGTCTTTCAGACCAGCTGAATCAATGAAATTCTTCAGATATGCTGGTATCATTGTGGTCCTTCAGACCAGCTGAGTCAGTAGTTTCATCAGTATGCAGAACCTAAAGGAATATCTCAAAGGGAAAACTTACCATTTCTTGATGTTCAAGTTGTTATTTACAGAGTAGTTAAGGGGAACTATAATACACCGTTTATGTGGTTCTAGGACAATAGTCAACAAACAACTAAGAGGAAGCCAATCAGAGAGCAAGATGGCCTAATGATTAATGCTGAATGTGCTGCAAGCTTACTTTCATTTCTCCCCTCTCTTCTTCTTTTGTTGATTTTATAAAGTTAATAGGGACTGTTTCAGCCTTCTCTGGGCTTGACATCCCTCAGTCCCGAGATGACAGCTAATTTAGTGGGAATTGGGTGCAGACCACTGTAACTTCTTTCTTCTGGAAAGGGGCATAGTTGAGGTAAGAGTCAGGATTAGAGGAATCAAACTGCCTTTTGTAACTTGTAAGTATTTTATGAGGACCCAGTTAGGGATTTCAAGGGTGCAGCATGTATATATTAAAGTTTCTGTCCACCATCTTAGCATAGCATCCCATTACACACCAGGCTATAAGATAAATTATAAGTCCTATTGTCAGGATTGTAAGCTCAAATTTCAAAAGTCTTTTTAAAATGAAAGACTTTTTAAAACTTTTTAAAGACTTTTGAAAACCTTTGGGTACTCACTTTTTTTATTTTTATTGTATTTTAGGTTTTGGGGTACATGTGCAGAACAACAGATTCTGGAGAGGATGTGGAGAAATAGGAACACTCTTACACTGTTGGTGAGAGTGTAAATTAGTTCAACCATTGTGGAAGACAGTGTGGCAATTCCTCAAGGACCTAGAAATAGAAATTCCATTTGACCCAGCAATCCCTTTACTGGGTATATATACAAAGGACTATAAATCGTTCTACTATAAGGACACATGCACACAAATGTTCATTGCAGCACTGTTTACAATAGCAAAGACCTGGAACCAACCCAAATGCCCAACGATGATAGACTGGACTGGGAAAATGTGGCAAGTATACACCATGGAATATTATGCAGCAATCAAAAATGATGAGTTTGTGTCCTTTGTAAGGACATGGATGAATCGGGTACTCACTTTTAGAGCTGAATGAATCAGTCAGACACAGGATCTATTGTAGTAATGTGTTTTATCCAGGTAGCTTTTTGGAAGATTTTTTTCTATTCAGATCTCCATTTCACCTGAAATATTTATATAGGTGCAACAAGTAGTATTGGTCACAACACAGATCCCTCTCTGTTTAGCCAAAAGGATATCAAGTGCTGCCAAATTGTCAAAAACTACCTGAACAAGGGAATTTAGAGATTTCTGCTGGGCTTTAAGGCTTTTAACAGTCTTTTTTGCAATGGGTCCTTATGGTATTGGTCACAACACAGACCCCTCTCTGTTTAGCTAAAAGGATATCAAGTGCTGCTAGATTGTCAAAAACTACTTAAGCAAGGCAATTTAGAGATTTCTGCTGGACTTTAAGGCTTTTGACAGTCTTTTCTGCAATGGGTCCCTATGGTAGTTGATAACTTTCTAATCATCTCTGTTAGCATAGACTCCATAACCAGGAAGTATGATATACAAAAGACTCTGCCAAGTATCCTGATATCCACCTGTCAGTCCTTTTTATAATCTGTGGGGAAATTGGTGGAATTTTTTATTGCTGGGATGAATTGAAGAAGGAGACACAAAATAGCCTAGCAAACAAAAGCCTTTAATGTATAAACTCTCAAGACTTCAATGGGCCCATGCCAGCAGTGAAGGATCTGATCCTATGCAACAAACAAATGTATACCAAGGGCATGAATAAGTGGTGCCCCCAATGATGTGTTCACTGATGGACTCATTCATGGATAGTATCAGCAAAATGGAATTGAGCCAGGGATCATTTTGTACAAGCTCCAATTTACATAACATCCCAGCTGTAGATATTGCTGGCATAACAGGGGCAAGTTTTAAACTTAATTTCCCCTGTCTGGGCTACATTTATCCACCCAGTAGACGGTGGACCTTGGAAGATCTGTGCTGTAAAGCTATTTTTCTTTTTTTATTTTAATTATTTTTTATCTTTATTTACTTATTTTTTATTATTCTTGAAGTTCTGGGGTACATGTGCAGAATGTTCAGATTTGCTACATAGGTATATACATGCCATGGTGGTTTGCTGCACCCATCAACCCATCATCCACACTAGGTATTTCTCCCAGTGCTATCCCTCCCCTTAGCCCCCAACCCCTTGACAGGCCCTGGTGTGTGACGTTCCCCTCTCTGTATCTATGCATTGTCATTGTTCAATTCCCACTTATGAGTGAGAACATGTGGTGTTTGGTTTTCTGTTCTTGTGTCAGTTTGCTAAGAATGGTGGTTTTCAGCTTCATCCATGTCCCTGCAAAGAACATGAACTCATCATTTTTATGGCTGCATAGTATTCCATGGTGTATATGTGCCACATTTTCTTTATCCAGTCTATCATTGATGGGCATTCAGGTTGGTTATAAGTTTTTGTTATTGTGAAAATTGCCATAATAAACATACATGTGCATGTCTCTTTATAGCAGAATAATTTAAAATTCTTTGGGTAATACCCAGTAATGGTATTGCTGAGTCAAATGGTTTTTCTAGTTCTGGATCCTTGAGGAATCACTGCACTGCCCTCCACAATGGTTGAACTAATTTATGCTCCCACCAACAGTGTAAAAGAGTTCCTATCTCTCCACATCCTCTCCAGTATCTGCTTTTTCCTAACTTTTTAATGATCGCCATTCTAACTGGCATGAGATGGTACTCAATGTGATTTTGATTTGCATTTCTCTGATGACCAGTGATAATTAGTTTTTTTTTTCATGTTTGTTGGTTGCATAAATATCTTCTTTTGAGAAATGTCTGTGCATATCCTTCGCACACTTTTTGATGGGGTTGTTAGTATTATTTCTTGTAAATCTGTTTAAGTTTTGTGGATTCTGGATATTAGCCCTTTGTCAGATGGATAGACTGCAAAGATTTTATTCCATTCTGTACATTTTCTGTTCCCTCTGATGATAGTTTTTTTTTTTATTTTTTTGATGTGCAGAAGCTCTTTAGTTTAATTAGATCCCACTTGTCTATTTTGGCTTTTGTTGCCATTGCTTTTGATGTTTTAGCCATGAAGTCTTTGCCCATGCCTATGTCATGAATGATATTGTCTAGGTTTGCTTCTAAGGTTTTCATATTTTTAGGTCTTACATTTAAGTCTTTAATCCATCTTGAGTTAATTTTTCCCTAAGGTTAAGGCAGGAATCCAGTTTCAGCTTTTTGCGTATGGCTAGCCAGTTTTCCCAACACCATTTATTGAATAGGGAATCCTATTCAAAGGCAGACAGTTCTTGGGACTCTGGACTCAGATGAATACAGAAAAGCATATTTTAGGTCTAAGACTAAAAACCAGAAAAATTCATCACTATTTTGCCTCAACAGAGGCTGAGTGTCCCATAGTGCCTATTCTCTCAGAGAGTACCATTTTAGGTTTGGCAGTGTTAATTCTGAACCAATGTTGACTCACACTGGAGGTGCAGTTTTCACCTTGCCTGGCCTCCTATCCACCCAGGCTTCCAGACTCACCTTTTGGAGTATCTTTTCAGAGATGGCATTTTCGGGAACTTCTAGTTGTAACAAAGCAGTCTGCAGAAAACAGGTTTGTTCCAGAGGCGCCGAGATGTTCAGCTGTCTCAGGGAAAAGATAATATTAGCATTTAATTTAGTCAGGAGGTTTTATTTCAACAAAAGGATCAAGCATTCAAGTATGTATGGGAAACCGTGTTTTAAATGAGCTTGTCCTAGTTGACAGTCCACAGGTTGGAGGAATGATCTTGTCAGAGTCTTTCCCAAGACCCCAGTCACTTTCATAGTCTGTGAAGAAAGTTTGGACAACCAGGTGTTCAATATTGAATAAGAGGCACTAGCGTCTACTAAAAAGTCTAAAAGCTGATTTTCCACCATCATTGCAACCCAGGGCTCCATGTGGGAAATATAATAGGGTATGCTCTGGGTTGGGTGGAAGCCCTGGACCCTGTCATTCCTGGTCTGCCTCAATCCCTTCAGCCATCCTGTGCATTAGATGGACTGAAGGCTGACTTTTCCCAGCATCGGGCTGTTTGAGGTATGGGCAATGTTTTTCATTTTTTTTCTTTTTGTTTTTTCCAGTGAACTTCCTGTTTGCAACAGGCACACCGTTTGGGACCTTCAGTGGGATATCTCCTTTTAGTGACAATTTGGGGCCTGAGTGCTACTACCTTAGATTGTGTGCCTGCTGGGGAACTGCATCACAGCGCAGGGACTCTTGAGTTAAAGCTGCAGCCAGTAAATTGGCCTGCTTCTTCATTTTCTGCTTTTTTTTACATTTCTTCATCTTGACCAGTAAATACTTTATCCACCAATTGAGACAAAGACAATTCTAAAGTTCTATCCAGCTTTTGCAGCTTTTTTGAATATCTGGGGCACTCTGGCTAATAAACATCTTGTCTACCACTTTTTAGTTGTCTGGGGCTTCTGGATCAGTATGTGTACTCTCTGAAGGCCTTGAAAACCCACTCTAGGTCCTCTAGTGGTTTTCAGGCTTCTGTCTAACTTCCTGTACCTTACTGAGGCTTCTTTGCTTGGGCACTCCTTGGTAGAGACCAGCCCAAATGCAATCCTGGTATTGTATAAGTTTATATCTATCTCCAGTGTTTACATTACATCTTGGGTCAATGGTGGACACTGAAACTTGGGCAGCTGCTCTTACCAGATTGCCAGGAGAGTCAGCACACATTCAATCAGCTCCTCCCAAGTTTTATCTAAAATAATTCTCCCATCTTCTGAGGTTAGTGTGTTAAATAAATTTTGGATGTCTGCTCAGGTGGGATTATGAGTAGCAAGTATGGAATAAAACATGTTTTCCATCTGCTTAGGATCCTCCTGTTAAGTGAACATGTTGTTTTTCCAATTAAACAAGTCAGAGGTGAAAAATGGATAGTAGACCCAGACAGATCCCATAGGTTGGCCTATGCCAGCATCAACACTGCCTGTGGGTAGTTGTCATAAGGGAAATTGCCCTCCCAGAGCCCCAGTGGTACCCTGACCAAATTGAGTTTCTTATGGGGTATGAGGAGAGACTATTCTTGTTGCCCCTGATTCCTGACCACCTACAAGCTCTGTGATCTCTTAGCAAGTGACTTAACACCTTAGTGCTTCAACTTCCTAATCTATAAAAATTGGAATACCTACTTTGTACAGTTGTCTCTACTAAAAGCAGTAACCTTTTAAAGTATCTGGCACATAGTAATCACTAGATATAATTTTTTTCAAATTATAAACTAAACTCAACGTATTAGGTTTGCTTTAATTTTCTCTAGACCCACATGAAACCAAGTCAACATTATTTAGCTGTATTCACTCCTTAGGCTCTTGAAGTAGTTTCTACAGCATGGCAAGGATTACTGATTTAGGGAGGACCTATTACATTGTTATGTATTAATTTGCATGTATTATATTTCATGTGTTATTAGGAAAAAAAGAACAAATAAAATTGACACATCAAGGAGGGGGGAAGGTAAGTAAAGCCCAAGCTTGTATGCCACTACCATCTCAGTAATGTGGGCAATCTCAGAGGTCCAAGTCTTATGAACAGAATGGGGTCCTAAAGGCTGAAGGTTGTAGGAACCAGCCCTCACACCCCACCTGTGGGTACCCTGAGTTCAGTGGTGACAAAGGAATGAGAAAAGACAGATTAATAATGAAAGTGGGACCAGGAGACCATCACTTTATACTGGAGGCAGTGAAGGCTCCAAGCTCTGGTTTCCACAATATTTATTGAACACAATCACTTTTATCTATAGTGCAGGTGGTAGGGGGGTGAAGGGGAAGGCTGTGCATCAAACATAAAATTGATAGCAGTGGCAGTGGCGGTTTATGTGAGTTTCCCAAGAACTAAAAGTGCATGCTTATCAATAGACAATGCAGCTGTTGGGAGCAGGTTTAGCAAGGTGCCTACATGTTTGGTTACATTTCAGTGCTTCAAGGGAGTGTTATGCCCTTGGGCACTATGTTTAGAATATCAGAGCTTAGGACACTCTGTTCCTGGGAACATGCTGGCATAGAGAGGCCTTCCTCCCCAGAGGCCTCTTCAGCCTTCTGCAGTTTATTGCTCCTGATTTCTTTTATACATTACTTATAACCAGTTTATTTAGGCACATTCTAAACTCTTCCTCCATTGCTGCTTCCCCCAACAGCAGACCAGAAGAACCCTATTATAATTGGACCCTACTATCAGGAAGCTAACCCAAGCTGATCATCCCTCCTGGGCACTGGAGCCTTGTCAGTCCCTAAGGGTGTACATCACTTGGAAGTTGCCATCATGTGGACAGTACATCTATGAGCCCTAGAGCTAAAGCCCTACTGCTCATGTCAGCACCATTGACTTTTTTTTAACTAAAGATTTTTAAAACATTTTATTATAATGTGCATGATATAATAATTTCTTATAAACAATTTTTAAATGAACTGAACATCTTTAAAGGTATTCAAAGGAAGAATTTCTAAGAAACCAACCATTCAGTGATACTGACTCATTAGACAATCATTTCTTTTCCCTGGTGAAATGTACATGTGCCTACCTACGGCAACAATAACCCTCTCACTGAATATTTATGATTTAATATAAAGCTTTTCAGGAAAAGGATTTATCTTATTATTATTATTATACTTTAAGTTCTGGGGTACATGTGCAGATGGTGCAGGTTTGTTACATAGGTATACACGTGCCTTGGTGGTTTGCTGCATCCAACCCCGTCATCTACATTAGGTATTTCTCCTAATGTTATCCCTCCCAATCTCCCCACCCGCTGCTATCCTCCCTAGCTCACACACCCCAACAGGCCCCAGCGTGTGATGTTCCCCTCCCTGTGTCCATGTGTTCTCATTGTCCAACACCCACTTATGAGTGAGAACATGTGGTGTTTAGTTTTCTGTTCTTGTGTCAGTTTGCTGAGAGTGATGGTTTCCAGCTTCATTCACGTCCCTGCAAAGGACATGAACTCATCCTTTTTAATGGTTGCATAGTATTCCATGGTATATATGTGTCACATTTTCTTTATCCAGTATATCATTGATGGGCATTTGGGTTGGTTCCAAGTCTTTGCTCTCATAAATAGTGCTGCAGTAAACATACATGTGCGTGTGTCTTTATAATGGATCAATTTACAATCCTTTGAGTATATATCTGGTAATGGGATTGCTGGGTCAAGTGGTATTTCTATTTCTAGGTACTTGAGGAATCGCCACACTCTCTTCCACAAGTGTTGAACGAATTTACACTCCCAGCAACAGTGTAAAAGTGTTCCGCTTTCTCCACATCCTCTCCAGCATCTGTGGTTTTTTAACAATCGCTGTTCTAACTAGCATGCTCAATGTGGTTTTGATTTGCATTTCTCTAATGACCAATGATGATGATATTTTTTTCATATGTTTATTGGCTGCATAAATGTCTTCTTTTAAGAAGCGTCTGTTCATATCCTTCACCCACTTTTTGATGGCATTTTTTTTCTTGTAAGTTTGTTTAAGTTCTGTGTAGATCCTGGTCATTAGCCCTTTGTCAGATGGGTAGATTGCAAAAACTTTTCCCATTCTGTTGGTTGCCAGTTCACTCTAATGATAGTTTCTTTTGCTGTGCAGAAGCTCTTAAGTTTAATTAGATCCCATGTACTTTTAAACTCTGAAGTCACATGACCTTTCTGGTCATGTTGCCAGTATGGTCACATTGTGGGTCCAGCTGTTTGGGTCACTAGAGTCCTGAAACCTGCAGTTCACATGAATTCTGTCAGGTAGCCATCACTAACTACCAGCATGTGGAAGTCTCAGCCCTCAAAGTCCTATATATGGCCTACTGTTTAGGGTCATGTAAATAGTATGGTCACATACACCCATCCCCATAATAGACCCATTGACAGGCTCAGCTCTCTCATGTGAAGATCGTGAGCAACTGAACTCTGCAGATCCATGTGTCGGCAGCCACATGGCCCCTACCATCGCATAGCAGGCAAAGCCCTTTCAGTCATTTGAGCATCAGGATGATGTTGTCCTCTTCTCATCCTCTGACCATGCTGTTATTAAGGACACTTGAGGTACCCTAGATGCAAGTTTGTATAGATGATTCCCAATCCAATATTAATTTGTATGTCTTATTTGATTTTGTAAAGAGAGAGAGAGGGAGGGAGAAGACCTTTTTAAAAAAGAGTTTGATATATTGATAAAAATGTGAAAGTAGTCAGCAAGTGAAGATTCTAAATTTGTTCTTACATTTACTTGGAAGGCCATTTGTTTTCAAAGTACATATGGAGTAAGATACCATAATCTTGTTGTGCTTGGGATCTCTAATTAGCTTAAACTAGTCCAGCCAGACCCCACTATTGTCTTCTGCATCACAACCCAGTGCTCTGATTTTTCTAAAAATTGCTTTTTAGACTCCTTGAAAACTCTCACTTTTCCTCCATGTGGAAAATAAATAGTGAATCAATTTCAGAAAGGATTTAAGCAAAATCATAGGTGATATTCTCATTTCACAAAATTCATAAAGATGGTACTAAATGAATAAAGTTCATCAAATGAAGAACTATGTTTACATTTATGGTGGATTTAACTGTTGTTTGAAATAAGGTTAAACTTGAGATATTTTATGTTACATGTAGCTTAAATAATCCACTTTATTTTCCTCTCATCTCAGCATTTCCAGGTTTGTTCTGGAAAACACTAGGTCTGAGAGACAGCAACAACAAAAGTGTACTCTACCATTAAAGAAATGTGGGACACAGAAAAATGAGGGTAAAAAGATTTCTTCCATATCATAGCATTTTGTAGATAATATACTAATATGGAACATGAATTTCAAAAGGAGGATAGTTTCCAACTTATATGAATATGGAATAGGAATATTTTTCCAATGGATATGGAATATTTTTCCAAAAGTAGTTGAGGTACTAGTGTTCTTTACAAAACACTAGTATTTGTTTGAAATTCTGTTCAAACAAAATATCTTCTACCACATTAATACTTCATACATTTGTTTACAAAGAACAAAGGAATGCATGTTTACTAGTAATTATATTATAAATATAATCTATTCCCACTAAGAAGTTATTTATTGCTCTTTAGCTCATTTTATTTTATTAGTCGATCTCTCTCTTGTTTGACTCTTTCCAATTTTTTTCTTTATTAGTACCCCCAACTTATAAGCATGTTTCTAATATCATGATGCAAGAAATAAGTGCATAAGTACTTCAAGAAATAAGTGCTTAACATTTCATTAGGAAGTGTTGTCTATAGCAATAAATAAACTGCCTCACTCTTGAAATCAGGATACAACTTACCCGCCATGATTAACAGATGCAAATTTGTTCATTTTATAAAATTTTCTACAATTTCTAAAAATAATTTTATTATTATTTAATAATTATAGCTACCATTTTGAGTCCCTATTACATTCATGCACTATGATAATCTCATCATGAAAGTGACTGCATATAACTCTCAGAAAAATCCTGACAGGGTGTCATTTTAACTTACAGATGAATTATATGAGTCAGGAGAGGCTAACTAATGCTGTGCTTATCAGCAACCTCTAAACCCCAGTGGCTGATATTCCAGTAATGGAATTAAATAGACGTGATAAAATTGGCTAAACTCTAAAGGATTGGTAAGACACAAGTCTTTTCCAAGTAAATAAATGTATTGAATATTAGTGTATCTATTCACAGATAAACATTGTAAGGTAAAACTTATGGTAGTTGAAAAGACTACTGTTCATTTATGATGTGTCTAATCAAACTATCTCATTTTTCCATTACTGTCAAGGAACAAATAATGAAAATAACAGCGAATTTAATGAAAATAATAAAGGATGTGAAAGAGTCAAATAAAAATGGCAGATGTCAATGCTTTCAAAAGTTAAGATAATAAATCTTCTGGCAATATGAATCAAGAAGATTACAGATAGGCACAAATAAATCATTTTTGGAATGAAAGGCTGTCACACTTGTAGCTATAGCAGAGAGTTAAAGGATAAGATAATGTTATTAAAAGATATGCTGATAATTTGAAAATTTAGATTATATAAATTCCAGAAAAATAATTTTATGTTGAAGAAATAGAAATTCTTTAATGTATTCTTGACATGGAATTCAAAATTACTGTTCAATCTCAATAATTATATAAATGCACATATAGAAATAAGATTATAGAAAACTAAATTCTGTAGTGGCTAAAAGAGATAATATAGCAGAACAAAATTGTGTTTATCCTAAGCTTGGAATATTGGCTTAACATAAGGAGACTCACAGTGTAATTCAACACTTCAATAGAACAAAGGAGAGAGAAAAGGACAATTATCACAAAAGATCCAGAAAAAAAAAGTATGCAGTGCAATTCAACATGTTGTTTAGTTCAATCAGGACTAAACAACAACAATAGCAAGCACTCTCAGCTAACCAGGAATAGAAATACACTTCTTTAAATTGATAATGGGTATTTTTTTTAAAGCAGCAAATACTATACATAATACTGAAACATTAACAACCTCCAATTTTTAAATCAGAAAAGAGACAAGGATGACTCAAATAATCACTTCTGTTCAAAATTTTACTGTTTTCCAGGCAGTAAAGTAAGCCAAAATATGCAGACACACACACACTCACACACATATTTGAATGTATAAAAGTGATAAGAAAGAAAACCAGTCTTAATATAATCATCTCCTTTTTTTCATTGTACTTTAGGTTCTGGGGTACATGTGCAGATCAAGCAAGATTGTTGCATAGGTACATACATGGCAAGGTGGTTTGCTGCCTCCATCCCCCTGTCACCTATATCTGGCATTTCTCCCCATGTTATCGCCCCTTAACCTCCCCTCCCCCTGCTGCTCCTCCCCTAGCCCCCACCAACAGACCCCAGTGTGTGATGCTTCCCTCCTTGTGTCCCTGTGTTCTCATTGTTCAACACCCACCTTTGAGTGAGAACATGCAGTGTTTGGTTTTCTGTTCTTGTGTCAGTTTGCTGAGAATGATAGTTTCCAGATTCATCCATGTGCCTACAAAGGACATCAACTCATTGTTTTCTATGGCTGCATAGTATTCCATGGTGTATATGTGCCTCATTTTCCTTGTCCAGTCTATCATCAATGGACATTTGGGTTCGTTCCAGGTCTTTGCTATTGTAAACAGTGCCCCAATGAACATACATGTGCAGGTGTCTTTAATATAATCATCTGGTGGCTCACGCCTATAATCCCAGCACTTTGGGAGGCTGAGGCGGGTGGATCACGAGGTCAAGAGATCGAGACCATCCTGGTCAACAAGGTGAAATCCCATCTCTACTAAAAATACAAAAATTAGCTGGGCATGGTGGTGCGCGCCTGTAGTCCCAGCTACTCGGGAGGCTGAGGCAGGAGAATTGCCTGAACCCAGGAAGCGGAGGTTGCGGTGAGCCGAGATCACCCCATTGCACTCCAGCCTGGGCAACAAGAGCAAAACTCCGTCTCAAAAAAAAAACTATATATATGTATATATATACACACACATATATATATAATCATCTTTATATAAAACTCCATGGAATCTACAGAAAATTATAATTTTTGTATAAGAAATGCATATAAGAATAATATAAAATACTTGCAAAATATAGAAAACACCATTTTCATTTGGAATATACCAATTATAATAGAGAAAAATGATTTTGTAAAATATACCATGAATTAGCTAACTTGGCAACTATTCCAGCACTCATTATCTTATGTGCTGTGCCTTACTATAGAGACTAAAAAGGAAAAAAAAAAAAAAGAAAGGATAGCCATGTGAGTGTCTCTGTGTGTATATGCATGTGTGTGTTCATTCAGTCTTTCACAATTGAATATGATGTTAGCTGTGGGCTTTCCATAGAAGCCTTTATTATGTTGAGGTAGTTTCCTTTTAGTCTTACTTTGGTTTTTTTCTCATAAATGATATTGGATCTTATTCAATGCTTTTTCTGCATCAGTTGTGATGCTCATGTGGTTTCTGTACTTCATCCTCTGAGTATTTTGTTACATTGATTTTCATATGTTGAGCCACCCTTGCATCCCAGGAATAAATCCCACTTGGTCATGGTGAATAAACTTTTTTTTTTTTGGAACCAGGGTCTTACTCTGTCACTCAGGCTGGAGTGCAGTGGTGCAGTCACGGCTCTCTGTAAACTCAAACTCTTGGGCTCAAGCAATCCTCCTGCTTCAGTTTTCTGAGTAGCTGGGACTACAGATGTGCATCACCACACACAGCTGTTTTTATTATTATTATTTTGTCTTCTCAATACAGTGTCTCACTATGTTGACCAGACTGGTTTTGAACACCTGGACTAAAGTGATCCTCCTTCTTGGCCTCCCAAAATGCTGGGATTGCAGGTGTGAGCTACCACACCTGGCCTATAATCTTTTCAACGTGTTGCTGAATTCAGTTTGCAAGTATTTTGTTGAGGATCTTTGTATCAATATTTATTATGAATATTTGTTTGTAGTTTTCTTTTCTTTTAGTGTCTTTGTCTGGCTTTGGTATCAGGGTAATAGTTTCCTCACAGAGCTTGGAAGTGTTCCTTCCTCTTCAATTTTTTGGAAGTGTTTAAGGAGAATTGGTCTTAATTCTTAAGTGTTTCATATAATTCTCCAGTGAAGCCATCTGATCCCAGCTTTTCTTTGTCAGGAAGGATTTGATTACTGAATCAACCTCCTCATTTGTTATTGGTCTGTTCATACTTTTTCTTTCTTTATGATTCAGTCTTAGGAGTTTGCATGTTTCTGGGGATTTATCCCTTTCTCCGAGGTTTTCCAGTATGTTCATGCAAAATTGTTCATAGTATTCTCTCATAATCCTTTTTGTTTCTGTATCCTTTGTTGTAGTGTGCCCTCTTTTATTTTTTAATTTTATTTATTTGAATCATCCATTTTTTATTAAATAATCTAGCTAAAGTTTTGTTAATTTTGTTTATCTTCTCAACAGACCCACTCTTCATTTTGTTTATTTTTTTCTGGCACTTGTTAATTCTCTAATTAATTGATTTTTGCTTTTATCTTCATTACTTCCTTCCTTCTGCTAACTGTGGGTTTGGTTTGTTTGTTTCTTAAACTAAAATGTTCCTTGAGTTATAAAGATAGATTTGAGATCTTTCTTCTTTTTAATGTACACATTTACACCTCTATATTTACCTCTTAGCATTGCTTTTGCTTTATCCCATAATTTTTAATATGTTGTGTTTTCATTTTTATCTGTCCCAAAGTATTTTCTAGTTTCCCCTCTGACTTCTTCTTTGGCCTATTTATTGGGATACGTAGTTTAATTTCCACCTATTTGTAGACTTTTAGTTTTTCTTGTACTATTGATAGTGATTGGAAAAGATACTTCGTTTGACTATAATATTCTTGAATTTAAGACTTGTTTTGTGGCCTAATGTCATCCATCCTAGAGAATGTTCTATGAGCACTTGATAAGTATGCATATTCTGCTGTTGATGGGTGCAATGTTTTATAAATATATATATGTCAGGTCCAGTTAAACTAGTGTTGTTCAAGTCCTCTGATTTCTTATTGATCTTTTATCTGGTTGTAGTTGTCTTGTGTTGAAAGTTGGGCATCTAAGTATCCTACTATTACCATGTGGCTATCTTTTGCTCACTTTAATTCTTTCAAAATTTGCTTCATGTACTTAGTAGCTCTGAGGTTTAGTGCCTAAATACTTACAATTATTATGTCTTCTTGGTGAATCAACCATTTATCATTATATAATGTCCTTTTGGTCTCTTGTAACAGTCTTTTCTTAATTTTAAATTTGTCTCTTTTACATGGAACCCACCCAAATGCCCATCAATGATAGACTGGAAAAAGAAAATGTGGTACACATACACCATGAAATACTATACAGACATAAAAAGGAATGTGATCATGTCCTATGCAGGGACATAGATGAAGCTGGAAGCCATCATCCTCAGCAAACTAACACAGGAACAGAAAACCAAACACAACGTGTTCTCACTCATAAGTGGGAGTTGAACAATGAGAACACACGGACACAGGGAAGGGAACAATACACACTGGGGCCTGTTGTGGAGTGGGGGTGAGGAGGGAACCTAGATGAAGGGCCAATCAATAGCTACAGCAAGCCACAATGGCACACATACACCTATGTAACAAACCTGCACCTTCTGCACATGTATCCCAGAATGTAAAATAAAAATTGTTTAAATTTTAATTGTCTTTTTTTTACTCACTCAGCCTATTTAAGTATTTTGATTGGGGAGTTTAATCCAATTCATTTAAAATAATTACTGATGATAACTCATTTTGTTAATTGTTTTCTGTATGTCTTGCAGCTTTTTCATGCCTCTTTTACTCTCTTACTGACTTCCTACGTGTTTCATCGATTTTTTGGTAATGCTATGCCTTGATTCCCTTCTGAGTGGCTCTTATGTGTATCCTGTGAATATTTTCTCTGTGGTTTACCATTGCAATTACATAAAACATGTTAAATTAAAGGTATAGCATATTTTAAGTTGATATAACTTAACTGTAATTGCATACAAAATTCTACTTCTTTATAGCTCCAAATCTCCCACTTTGTTATTGATGTAGCAAATTACATCTTCATATATGATGTACTCATTAAAATAGGTTTATATTTTTAAAAACCTTTTTGTCACTTAAATCCTGTGCACAAAATTATGACAGTGCAAGTTATTTTATGTATTCATTTGTTTACCTTTACTGATGAACCTTACATTTTTGTACAGCTTTGTGTCTACTGTCCTTATGTATCAACTTGAAGCACTATTTTTAGCACTTCTTTAGAGAAGGTCTGGCAGCAATGGACATCCTCAGCTTTTGTTTATCTGAGAAATTCTTGATTTCCCCTTCACTTTTGAGGTATAGCTTTTCTTAATACATTATTCTTGACTGACAGTTATTTTTCTTAAAGCACTTTGAATGTATCATCCCACTCTCTTCTTGCCTGCAAATTTTCTGCTGAGAAATATTCTATCTTACAGAAGCTCCATTGCCACAAAACACTTTTCTCTTGCTGCTTTTAAGATTCTATTTTTGACTTTAAACAGTTTCATTATAATGTGTCTCAGTGTGGTTCTCTTTTACCTTCCTAGTTGTAAATATTCGAGCTTCTTAAATCTATATATCCATTTCCTTTTTGAGATTTGGAAAGTTTTCAGCCATCATTTCTTCAAATAAGTTATTTGCTTCTTTCTATCTCTCTTTTCTTTCTGGAATTTCCATAATGCATATCTTGCCTGCTTGATCATGACCCAAGTGTTCTCTTCACTTTTATTCATTGCTTTTTCTTTTTGCTTCTCTAACTTGGTTTTTCAAATGACCGATATTTACCTTTGCTGACTATTTTTCCACCTAATCCATTGTGCTGTTAAACCCCTTTAATAAACATTTGTTTCATTCTTGTATTTTTTAGCTCTAAAATTTATCTTTTTTAATAGTTTATATTTGTTTGTTGATATTCTCATTTTGTTAATCCATTCTTTTATTCATTTTACTTATCTGTATATCTGTGTTCTCTTTTAGTTCATTGAGTATCTTTATGACTGTTATTTTCACTTTTCTGTCAGGCAGCTCATAGATCTCTGTTGCTTTAGGTTGGTTTTCAAAGTTTGATTTCTTCTTTTGATTGGGCCATGTTCCTCTGCCCTCTTACTTTTGTTAGAATTTGAGTATTTAGAAAACTAACCATCTTACACAGCCTTTGTATAGCATTGTGCAAGAGAAGATCATGAATAAACAGACCAGCTGAAGATTCTAGGATCTCTCAAGCATTTTCTAATCTATTGTTCCCCTGGCTTCTGCCTGTAGAATGAAAGCTCTAACATGCTCCTTACTTCTGTTTTC
>JAKFGQ010000159.1:27500-47478 GCA_021498475.1 Saguinus midas | reverse complement strand
CCTACCCAGCAACAGTCACTATAGCACTACCCAACAGTCACTAGAGCACTCTACCCAACAGTCACTAGAGCACTACCCAACAACAGTCATTATAGAGCACCTACCCAGCAACAGTCACTAGAGCACCTACAACAGTCACTAGAGCACCTACCAGCAACAGTCACTATAGAGCACTACAACAGTCACTAGAGCACTCTACCCAACAACAGTCAGTATAGAGCACCCAACAACAGTCAGTATAGAGCACTACAACAGTCACTATAGAGCACTCTACAACAACAGTCATAGAGCACCTACCCAACAACAGTCTATAGAGCACCCACCCAACAGTCACTAGAGCACTACCCAGCAACAGTCACTAGAGCACTCTACCAACAACAGTCATTATAGAGCACCTACCAGCAACAGTCAGTATAGAGCACCTACCAACAGTCACTATAGAGCACTCTACCCAACAGTCACTAGAGCACCTACCCAACAGTCACTAGAGCACTCTACAACAACAGTCAGTATAGAGCACTACAACAGTCACTAGAGCACTCTACCAACAACAGTCATTATAGAGCACCTACCCAGCAACAGTCACTAGAGCACCTACCAGCAACAGTCACTAGAGCACCTACCAGCAACAGTCACTATAAAGCACCTACCCAACAGTCACTAGAGCACTCTACCCAACAGTCACTAGAGCACCTACCAGCAACAGTCAGTATAGAGCACTACAACAGTCACTAGAGCACCTACCAACAACAGTCTATAGAGCACCTACAACAGTCACTATAGCACCTACCCAGCAACAGTCACTAGAGCACTCTACCCAACAGTCACTATAGAGCACTCTACACAACAGTCACTAGAGCACTCTACCCAACAGTCACTAGAGCACCTACAACAGTCACTATAGAGCACCTACAACAACAGTCACTAGAGCACCTACCAGCAACAGTCACTAGAGCACTCTACAACAACAGTCATAGAGCACCTACCAACAGTCACTATAGAGCACCTACCAACAACAGTCACTATAGAGCACCTACCCAACAACAGTCACTATAGAGCACAACAACAGTCAGTATAGAGCACCTACAACAACAGTCACTATAGAGCACCTACAACAGTCACTATAGCACCTACCAAACAGTCACTATAGAGCACTCTACCCAACAACAGTCACTATAGAGCACCCAACAACAGTCATAGAGCACCTACACAACAACAGTCACTATAGAGCACCTACAAAAACAGTCACTAGAGCACCTACCAACAACAGTCACTATAGAGCACCCAACAACAGTCACTATAGAGCCCTACCAACAACAGTCAGTATAGAGCACTACCAACAACAGTCACTATAGAGCACCTACCCAACAGTCACTAGAGCACTACCCAACAACAGTCACTATAGAGCACTCAACAACAGTCACTATAGAGCACCACAACAACAGTCACTATAGAGCACACCAACAACAGTCTATAGAGCACCTAACAACAGTCACTATAGAGCACTCCAACAACAGTCATAGAGCACCTACAACAACAGTCACTATAGAGCACCTACAACAACAGTCACTATAGAGCACTCTACCCAACAACAGTCACTATAGAGCACCCAACAACAGTCACTATAGAGCACCTACCCAACAACAGTCACTATAGAGCACCTACCCAACAACAGTCACTATAGAGCACTCTACAACAACAGTCACTATAGAGCACTACAACAACAGTCACTAGAGCACCTACAACAACAGTCACTATAGAGCACCCACCCAACAACAGTCACTATAGAGCACCTACCCAACAACAGTCACTATAGAGCACCTACAAAAACAGTCACTATAGAGCACCTACAACAACAGTCACTATAGAGCACCTACAACAACAGTCACTATAGAGCACCTACAACAACAGTCACTATAGAGCACCTACCAACAACAGTCACTAGAGCACCTACCAAAACAGTCACTATAGAGCACCCACCAACAGTCACTATAGAGCACTACAACAGTCACTATAAAGCACCTACCCAAAACAGTCACTATAGAGCACTCACCCAACAACAGTCACTATAAAGCACCTACCCAACAACAGTCACTATAGAGCACCTACCAAACAGTCACTATAGAGCACTACAACAACAGTCACTATAGAGCACCAACAACAGTCTATAGAGCACCTACCCAACAACAGTCAGTATAGAGCACTACCCAGCAACAGTCAGTATAGAGCACCCACCCAACAACAGTCACTATAGAGCACCTACCCACAACAGTCACTAGAGCACTACCCAGCAACAGTCACTAGAGCACCTACCCAACAACAGTCACTATAGAGCACCTACCCACAACAGTCACTATAGAGCACCTACCCAACAACAGTCACTATAGAGCACCTACACAACAACAGTCACTATAGAGCACCCAACAACAACAGTCACTATAGAGCACTCACCCAACAACAGTCACTATAGAGCACCCAACAACAGTCATATAGAGCACCTACCCAACAGTCACTATAGAGCACTACCCAACAACAGTCACTATAGAGCACTACCCAACAACAGTCACTATAGCACCTACCCAACAACAGTCATATAGAGCACCCAACAACAGTCATAGAGCACCTACCAAAACAGTCACTATAGAGCACCCACCAACAACAGTCACTATAGCACCTACCCAAAACAGTCACTATAGAGCACTACAACAACAGTCACTATAGCACCTACCCAAAACAGTCACTATAGAGCACCTACCCAAAACAGTCACTATAGAGCACCTACAAAAACAGTCACTATAGAGCACCCACACAACAGTCACTATAGAGCACTCTACCCAACAGTCACTATAGAGCACTCTACAACATCAGTCACTATAGTGTACCTACAAAGCAACAGTCACTATAGAGCACTCCAACAACAGTCACTATAGAGCACCTACCAACAACAGTCACTATAGAGCACCTACACAACAACAGTCAGTATAGAGCACTACAACAGTCACTAGAGCACCTACAAAAACAGTCACTATAGCACCTACCAACAGTCACTATAGAGCACTCTACAACAACAGTCAGTATAGAGCACCTACCCAACAACAGTCACTATAGAGCACCTACCAACAGTCACTATAGAGCACTACAACAGTCACTATAGAGCACTCTACCCAACAACAGTCACTATAGAGCACCTACCCACAACAGTCACTATAGAGCACCCTACCCAATAACAGTAACTATGGAGCACACTACCAACAACAGTCACTATAGGGAATCCTACACAGCAACAGTCACTACTGAGTACCTACCCATCATCAGTCACTATAGAGCACTCTACCTAATAACAGTCATTATAAAGAACCTACCCAACAACAGTCAGTATAGAGCACCTACCAACAACAGTCACTATAGAGCACCTACACAACAGTCACTATAGAGCACTCACCCAACAACAGTCACTATAGAGCACTACCCACAACAGTCACTATAGAGCACCTACCCAACAACAGTCACTATAGAGCACCTACCCAAAACAGTCACTATAGAGCACTACCCACAACAGTCACTATAGCACTACCCAACAGTCACTATAGAGCACCTACCAACAACAGTCACTATAGAGCACCTACCAACAACAGTCACTATAGCACCTACCAACAACAGTTCTTATAGAGCTCCTACCCAACAACAGTCACTATTTAGAGCACTCCACCCAATTACAGTCACTATAGAGCACCCACCAACAACAGTCATTATAGAGCACCTACCCAACAACAGTCATTATAGAGCACCTACCCAACAACAGTCATATAGAGCACCTACCCAACAACAGTCACTATAGAGCACTCCACCCAACAACAGTCATTATAGAGCACCTACCACAACAGTCACTATAGAGCACCTACCCAAAACAGTCACTATAGAGCACCTACCCAACAACAGTCACTATAGAGCACCTACCCAACAACAGTCACTATAGAGCACTCTACCCAACAGTCACTATAGAGCACTCTACCAACAACAGTCACTATAGAGCACCTACCCAGCAACAGTCACTATAGAGCACTCTACCAACAACAGTCACTATAGAGCACCCACCCAACAACAGTCACTATAGAGCACCTACCAACACAGTCACTATAGAGCACCTAACAACAGTCACTATAGAGCACCCACACAACAGTCACTATAGAGCACTCTACCCACAACAGTCACTATAGAGCACCCACCCAACAGTCACTATAGAGCACCTACCCAACAACAGTCTATAGAGCACCTACCAAACAGTCACTATAGAGCACCTACCAACAACAGTCACTATAGAGCACTCACCAACAACAGTCACTATAGAGCACTACAACAACAGTCACTATAGAGCACCACCAACAACAGTCACTATAGAGCACCACCCAACAACAGTCATATAGAGCACCTACAAAAACAGTCACTATAGAGCACTCCACCAACAACAGTCATTATAGAGCACCTACCCACAACAGTCACTATAGAGCACTACCCAACAACAGTATAGAGCACCTACCCAAAACAGTCACTAGAGCACCTACCAACAACAGTCACTATAGAGCACTCTACCCAACAACAGTCACTATAGAGCACCTACAACAACAGTCACTATAGAGCACCTACCCAACAGTCACTATAGAGCACCTACAAACAACAGTCACTATAGAGCACCTACCCAACAACAGTCAGTATAGAGCACCTACCAACAACAGTCACTATAGAGCACCTACACAACAACAGTCACTATAGAGCACCTACCAAACAGTCACTAGAGCACCTACCAACAACAGTCACTATAGAGCACCCACACAACAGTCACTAGAGCACCTACCAACAACAGTCACTATAGAGCACCCACCCAACAGTCACTATAGAGCACTACCCACAACAGTCACTATAGAGCACCTACCCAAAACAGTCACTATAGAGCACCTACCCACAACAGTCACTATAGAGCACTACCAACAACAGTCACTATAGAGCACCTACCAAACAGTCACTATAGAGCACTACCACAACAGTCACTATAGAGCACTACCACAACAGTCACTATAGAGCACCTACAACAACAGTCACTATAGAGCACCTACAACAACAGTCATTATAGAGCACCTACCCAACAGTCACTAGAGCACCTACAACAGTCACTAGAGCACCTACAACAGTCACTATAGAGCACCTACCCAACACAGTCACTATAGAGCACTCTACACAACAGTCACTATAGAGCACCTACCCAACACAGTCACTATAGAGCACCTACCCAACAGTCACTATAGAGCACCTACCCAACAGTCACTATAGAGCACCTACCCAAAACAGTCACTATAGAGCACCCACCCAACAACAGTCACTATAGCACCTACCAACAGTCACTATAGAGCACCTACCAACAACAGTCACTATAGAGCACCAACAACAGTCTATAGAGCACTACAACAACAGTCATTATAGAGCACCCACAACAACAGTCACTATAGAGCACCTAACAACAGTCACTATAGAGCACCAACAACAGTCACTATAGAGCACCTACCAACAACAGTCACTATAGAGCACCTACAACAACAGTCACTATAGAGCACCCACCCAACAACAGTCACTATAGAGCACCTACAAAACAGTCACTATAGAGCACTACACAACAGTCACTATAGAGCACCTACACAACAGTCACTATAGAGCACCTACCCAAAACAGTCACTATAGAGCACTCTACCACAACAGTCACTATAGAGCACCTACCCAACAACAGTCACTATAGAGCACTACCCAACAACAGTCAGTATAGAGCACCTACCAACAACAGTCACTATAGAGCACCCACCAACAACAGTCACTATAGAGCACTACCCAAAACAGTCACTAGAGCACCTACCCAAAACAGTCACTATAGAGCACCCAACAACAGTCTATAGAGCACTACCCAACAGTCACTAGAGCACCTACCCAACAACAGTCACTATAGAGCACCTACCAACAACAGTCACTATAGAGCACCTACCAACAACAGTCACTATAGAGCACTACACAACAGTCACTATAGAGCACCTACCAAAACAGTCACTATAGAGCACCTACAACAACAGTCAGTATAGAGCACCTACCCAACAACAGTCACTATAGAGCACCAACAACAGTCATAGAGCACCTACAACAACAGTCACTATAGAGCACCACAACAACAGTCATTATAGAGCACCCACAACAGTCACTATAGAGCACACCCAACAACAGTCACTATAGAGCACACCAACAACAGTCTATAGAGCACCTACAACAACAGTCACTAGAGCACCTACAACAGTCACTATAGAGCACACCCAACAACAGTCTATAGAGCACTACCACAACAGTCACTATACAGCACCTACCCAACAGTCACTATAGAGCACTCACCAACAACACTCACAGTGCACACACTCACACACACACACTCACACACACACACTCACACACACACACACACTCACAGTGCACACACCTCACACAAACACACACCACTCACCACACACACACACACACACAGTGCACACACTCACACAGACACACCACTCACCACACACACACACAGTGCACACACTCACACAGACACACACCACACACACACACTCACAGTGCACACACTCACACACACACACAGTGCACACACTCACACAGACACACCACTCACCACACACACACACAGTGCACACACTCACACAGACACACCACTCACCACACACACACACAGTGCACACACTCACACAGACACACCACTCACACACACACACACACTCACACACACACACACACACTCCACAGTGCACACACCTCACACAGACACACCACTCACCACACACACACACTCCACAGTGCACACACCTCACACAGACACACCACTCACCACACACACACACACAGTGCACACACTCACACAGACACACCACTCACCACACACACACACACACACTCCACAGTGCACACACCTCACACAAACACACACCACTCACCACACACACACACTCACACACACACACTCACACAGACACACACCACTCACCACACACACACACACTCCACAGTGCACACACTCACACAGACACACCACTCACACACACACACACACAGTGCACACACTCACACACACACACAGTGCACACACTCACACACACACACTCCACAGTGCACACACCTCACACACACACACACACACACTCACACACACACACTCACAGTGCACACACTCACACACACACACACACTCACAGTGCACACACTCACACAGACACACACCACACACACACACTCACACAGACACACACCACTCACCACACACACACACTCCACAGTGCACACACTCACACAGACACACCACTCACCACACACACACACACCACACACACACACACACACACACCACTCACCACACACACACACACACACACTCCACAGTGCACACACCTCACACAGACACACACCACTCACACACACACACACTCCACAGTGCACACACTCACACACACACACACACACACACACCACACACACACACACAGTGCACACACCTCACACACACACACACAGTGCACACACTCACACACACACACACACACTCCACAGTGCACACACCTCACAGACACACACCACTCACCACACACACACACACACACTCCACAGTGCACACACCTCACACACACACACAGTGCACACACTCACACACACACACTCACACACACACACTCCACAGTGCACACACTCACACACACACACCACTCACCACACACACACACAGTGCACACACCTCACAGACACACACCACTCACACACACACACTCCACAGTGCACACACTCACACACACACACACTCACACACACACACACCACTCACCACACACACACACACACACACACTCACAGTGCACACACCTCACACAGACACACACCACACACACACACACTCACAGTGCACACACCTCACACAGACACACACCACACACACACACTCACAGTGCACACACCTCACACACACACACACTCACAGTGCACACACCTCACAGACACACACCACTCACACACACACACACCACACACACACACACAGTGCACACACCTCACACACACACACTCACACACACACACACTCCACAGTGCACACACCTCACACACACACACACACTCACACACACACACAGTGCACACACTCACACACACACACAGTGCACACACTCACACACACACACCACACACACACACACTCCACAGTGCACACACCTCACACAAACACACACCACTCACACACACACACACTCCACAGTGCACACACCTCACACAAACACACACCACTCACCACACACACACACAGTGCACACACTCACACACACACACCACTCACCACACACACACACTCACAGTGCACACACTCACACACACACACACACACTCACAGTGCACACACTCACACACACACACTCCACAGTGCACACACTCACACACACACACACACACACACACACTCCACAGTGCACACACTCACACACACACACACACACACACACACTCACACACACACACACTCACAGTGCACACACTCACACACACACACTCACAGTGCACACACCTCACAGACACACACCACTCACCACACACACACACTCCACAGTGCACACACCTCACACAGACACACCACTCACACACACACACTCACACACACACACAGTGCACACACCTCACACAGACACACCACTCACACACACACACTCACAGTGCACACACTCACACACACACACACAGTGCACACACTCACACACACACACTCCACAGTGCACACACCTCACACAGACACACACCACTCACCACACACACACACTCCACAGTGCACACACTCACACACACACACACTCCACAGTGCACACACCTCACACAAACACACACCACTCACCACACACACACACACTCACACACACACACTCACACACACACACACACACTCACACACACACACTCACAGTGCACACACCTCACACAGACACACCACTCACACACACACACACACACTCCACAGTGCACACACCTCACACAGACACACACCACTCACCACACACACACACTCACAGTGCACACACTCACACAGACACACCACTCACCACACACACACACTCACAGTGCACACACTCACACAGACACACACCACTCACACACACACACAGTGCACACACTCACACAGACACACACCACTCACACACACACACACTCCACAGTGCACACACCTCACACACACACACACAGTGCACACACTCACACACACACACTCACACACACACACTCACACAGACACACACCACACACACACACACTCACAGTGCACACACCTCACACAGACACACCACTCACACACACACACACACACACACACACTCACACACACACACTCACAGTGCACACACCTCACACAGACACACCACTCACCACACACACACACACAGTGCACACACCTCACACACACACACACACACTCACACACACACACACTCCACAGTGCACACACCTCACACAGACACACCACTCACCACACACACACACTCCACAGTGCACACACCTCACACAAACACACACCACTCACACACACACACACAGTGCACACACTCACACACACACACTCACACAAACACACACCACTCACCACACACACACACTCCACAGTGCAGACACCTCACACAGACACACCACTCACCACACACACTACACAGTGCACACACCTCACACACACACACTCACAGTGCACACACACACACTCACAGTGCACACACACACACACAGACACACACTCACACACACACACCACACACACTCCACAGTGCACACACTCACACAGACACACACCACTCACCACACACACTACACAGTGCACACACTCACACAGACACACACACTCACCACACACACACTCACACACACACACACACTACAGTGCACACACTCACACACACACACCACAGTGCACACACTCACAGACACACACACACACTCACACACACACTCACACAAACACACACTCACAGACACACACACACAGACACACACTCACACACACACCACAGTGCACACACTCACACACACACACACACACACCACACACACACACTACACAGTGCACACACCTCACACACACACACACACAAACACACACTCCACAGTGCACACACCTCACACAGACACACACCACTCACCACACACACTACACAGTGCACACACACACACTCACACAAACACACACTGCACAGTGCACACACTCACACACACACACTACACAGTGCACACACACACACTACACAGTGCACACACCTCACACAGACACACACCACTCACCAAACACACACTCCACAGTGCACACCTCACACAGACACACCACTCACCACACAAACACACACTCCACAGTGCACACACCTCACACAGACACACACACACACTACAGTGCACACACACACACACAGACACACACACACACACCACACACACACACACACTGCACAGTGCACACACTCACAGTGCACACACTCACACACACACTCACACACACACACTACACAGTGCACACACCACACACACACACCACTCACCACAAACACACACTCACAGTGCACACACCTCACAGACACACACACACACACAAACACACACTGCACAGTGCACACACCTCACACACACACACAGTGCACACACCACACACACACACTCACAGTGCACACACCTCACACACACACACAGTGCACACACCTCACACACACACTCCACAGTGCACACACCTCACAAAGACACACACCACTCACCACAAACACACACTGCACAGTGCACACACCTCACAGACACACACACACACCACACAGACACACACACACACTCACAGTGCACACACCTCACACACACACACAACACACACACACACACTCCACAGTGCAGACACCTCACACAGACACACACCACACACACACACAGTGCACACACACACACTACAGTGCACACACCTCACAGACACACACACACACTCACACACACACACTACACAGTGCACACACCTCACACAGACACACACCACTCACACACACACACAGACACACACTCACAGTGCACACACCTCACACACACACACACACACTCACACAAACACACACTGCACAGTGCACACACTCACAGTGCACACCTCACACAAACACACACCACTCACCACACACACACTCCACAGTGCACACACCTCACACACACACACTACAGTGCACACACACACACTACAGTGCACACACCTCACACAAACACACACTGCACAGTGCACACACACACACTGCACAGTGCACACACTCACACAAACACACACTCACAGACACACACTCACAGTGCACACACACACACACACAGACACACACACCACTCACCAAACACACACTCCACAGTGCACACACCTCACACAGACACACCACTCACCACACAAACACACACTCCACAGTGCACACACCTCACACACACACACTCAACACACACACACAGTGCACACACCACACAGACACACACACACACACCACACAAACACACACAAACTGCACAGTGCACACACACACACAACACACACACACTCACAGACACACACACTCACAGTGCACACCTCACACAGAAACACACCACTCACAAACACACACTCCACAGTGCACACCTCACAGACACACACTCACCACACACACACTACAGTGCACACACCTCACACACACACCACTCACCATACACACACACACAGTGCACACACCTCACACAGACACACACACCACTCACACACACACTCACACAGACACACACACCACAAACACACACACTCAACACACACACACTCCACAGTGCACACCTCACACAGACACACACCACTCACACACACACACTCCACAGTGCACACACCTCACACACACACACAACACACACACACAGTGCACACACCTCACACAGACACACACCACTCACACACACACCACACACACACTACAGTGCACACACTCACAGACACACACCACTCACCATACACACACACACATACACACACACACAGTGCACACACACACACACTGCACAGTGCACACACCACACACACACTCCACAGTGCAGACACCTCACACAGACACACACCACACACACACACACAAACTGCACAGTGCACACACACAGACACACACACACAGTCACCACACACACACTACAGTGCACACACCTCACAGACACACACCACCACACACACACACCACACAAACACACACACACACATACACACACACACACTCCACAGTGCAGACACCTCACACAGACACACACACACAAACACACACACACAGTGCACACACACACACACAGTGCACACACACACACTCAACACACACACACACACACTACAGTGCACACACCTCACACAGACACACACTCACACACACACACATACACACACACACACCACACAGACACACACACCACACACACTCACAAACACACACACTCACCACACACACACTACAGTGCACACACCTCACACACACACACACTCAACACACACACTCACAGTGCACACACACACACACCACACACACTACACAGACACACAACACTCACCACACACACTACAGTGCACACACCTCACACAGACACACACCACTCAACACACACACACTCACAGTGCACACACACACACACACACAACACACACTCACAGACACACACACTCCACAGTGCACACACCACACAGACACACACACACTCACCACAAACACACACTCCACAGTGCAGACACTCACACACACTCACAGACACACACTCACCACACAAACACACACACACACCACAGTGCACACACCTCACACACACACACAAACACACACACTCACCAAACACACACTCACACAGACACTCACACACACTCACACACACACTCACACACACACACTACAGTGCACACACACACAGACACACACACACAAACACACACACACTACAGTGCACACACACAGACACACACACACACACTGCACAGTGCACACACACACACTCCACAGTGCACACACTCACAGACACACACCACCACACACACACTCAGTGCACACACCTCACAGACACACACACTCACCACACACACACAGTGCACACACACTCACACAAACACACACCACTCACACACACTCCACAGTGCAGACACCTCACACAGACACACACACTACACACACACACTGCACAGTGCACACACTCACAGACACACAACACTCACCACACACACACTCCACAGTGCAGACACTCACACACACACACACACACCACACACACTACAGTGCACACACCTCACACAGACACACACTCACCACACACACCACAATGCACACACATCACACAGACACACACACACAACACACACACACACAAACACACACACACAAACACACACACACATACACACACACTACAGTGCACACACTCACACAAACACACTCACACACACACACAGTGCACACACTCACACACACACCACAAACACACACACACTACAGTGCACACACCTCACAGACACACACACACTCACCACACACTCCACAGTGCACACACACTCACACAGACACACACTCACACACACACTCCACAGTGCACACACTCACAGACACACACACTCACACAGACACACACACACAGTGCACACACACACACAGACACACACCACAAACACACACTGCACAGTGCACACACCTCACACAGACACACACACTACAGTGCACACACACACACTACAGTGCACACACCTCACACACACACACAGTGCACACACCTCACAAAACACACACACACACTACAGTGCACACACACACAGACACACACACACTCACAAAGACACACACACACATACACAGTGCACACACCTCACACACACACACTCACACAGACACTCACACACACTCCACAGTGCACACACACTCACACAAACACACACCACACACACACACACAAACTGCACAGTGCACACACTCACAAACACACACACAGTCACCACACACACCACAATGCACACACTCACACAAACACACACTCACACAGACACACTCACACACACTCCACAGTGCACACACTCACAGTGCACACACTCACAGACACACACCACACACACACACAGTGCACACACTCACACAGACACACACCACCACCACACACACACCACAATGCACACACATCACACAGACACACACTCACACAGACACACACCACTCACACACACACACTTCACAGTGCACACACACACACAAACACACACACACAAACACACACTCACAAACACACACACAGTCACCACACACACCACAAACACACACCACACACACACACACAAACTGCACAGTGCACACATTTTACACAGACACACACCACTCACACACACACACTTCACAGTGCACACACTCACAGAGACACACACACACATACACACACTCACAGTGCACACACACACACACCTCACACACACACAGTGCACACACCTCACACAAACACACACCACTCACACACACACCACAATGCACACACACACACACAAACACACACTGCACACACCTCACAAAACACACACCACAGTGCACACTCACACAGACACACACCACACACTCACACACAAACACACTCCACAGTGCAGACACCTCACACACACACACAGTGCACACACACACACTCACACAGACACACACACACATACACACACACTCACACAGACACACACCACAATGCACACACACACACTCTCCACAGTGCACACACACACACTACACAGTGCACACACACACACAAACACACACACTCAGTGCACACATTTTACACAGACACACACCACTCACCACACACACTCCACAGTGCACACACCACACACACACACTGCACAGTGCACACACACACACACACTCCACAGTGCACACCTCACACACACACACACAGTCACCACACACACACACTACACAGTGCACACCTCACAAAGACACACACCACACACACACACACTGCACACACCTCACAGACACACCACAATGCACACACACACACTCCACAGTGCACACACCACACAGACACACAACACTCACCACACACACTACACAGTGCACACACCTCACAGAGACACACACACACTCCACAGTGCACACCTCACAAACACACACACACACCTCACACAAACACACACACACTCACACAGACACACAACACACACACACTTCACAGTGCACACACACTCACAGACACACACCACACACCACACACACACACACTGCACAGTGCACACACACACACAAACACACACACTCACCACACACATTCCACAGTGCAGACACTCACACACACACTCACATACACACACACACTCCACAGTGCACAAACCTCACACAGACACACACCACTCACCACAAACACACACTGCACAGTGCACACACTCACACATACACACAGTGCACACACACACACACACTTCACAGTGCACACACACACACCACACAGACACACACTCACACACACACACACTACAGTGCACACACCTCACACAGACACACACTCACACACACACTCACAGTGCACACACACACACAAACACACTCACAGTGCACACACACTCACAGTGCACACCTCACAGACACACACTCACACACACACACCACAGTGCACACACACTCACCACACACACACCACACCACACACACTGCACACACACACACAGTGCAGACACTCACACAGACACACACACTCACATACACACACTCACAGACACACACACACTACAGTGCACACACACACACACACACACATACACAGTGCACACACACTCACAAACACACACACACATACACACACACACACTTCACAGTGCACACCTCACACACACCACAATGCACACACACACACAGTGCAGACACCACACACACACTCCACAGTGCACACCTCACACACACACAGTGCACACATCACACAGACACACACTCACACACAAACACACTCACACACACCACAGTGCACACACACACACACACAGTGCACACATTTTACACAGACACACACTCACACATACACAGTGCACACACCTCACAAAGACACACACCACACACACACACAAACTCCACAGTGCACACTCACACACACCACAATGCACACACACACACAGTGCAGACACCTCACACACACACTCCACAGTGCACACCTCACACACACCACAATGCACACACACACACACACTCAACACACACACACACCACAGTGCACACACACACACACACAGTGCACACATTTTACACAGACACACACAGACACACACACACAGTGCACACACCTCACACAGGCACACACCACTCACACACACACTCCACAGTGCACACACCACAGACACACACCACCACACACACACAGTGCACACACACACACCACAATGCACACACACACAGACACACAACACACACACACTGCACAGTGCACACACCTCACACAAACACACACCACTCATCACACACAAACTCCACAGTGCACACATCACACAGACACACACACACACAGTCACCACACACACACACCACAATGCACACACACACACACACACTCACAGACACACAACACTCACCACACAAACACACACTCACAGAGACACACACACACAAACACACACTCACAGACACACCACAATGCACACACATCACACACACACACACAAACACACTCACACACACCACAATGCACACACACACAGTGCACACATCACACACACACACCACACACACTCACAGTGCACACATTTCACACAGACACACACTCACCATACACACACTCCACAGTGCACACACTCACACACACACACCTCACACAGAACACACACACACACTCACAGTGCACACACCTCACACAGACACACACACTCAGACACACACACACATACACAGTGCACACACACACAGACACACACACCACTCAACACACACACACACTGCACACACCTCACAGACACACACCACTCACCACACACATTCCACAGTGCAGACACCTCACACAGACACACTCACCACACACACTGCACAGTGAACACACCTCACAGACACACAACACTCACCACACACATTCCACAGTGCAGACACACACAGACACACACCACTCACCAAACACACACTCACAAAGACACACACCACAATGCACACACACACACACCTCACAAACACACACTCACAGTGCACACACACACACACAAACACACACACACACAAACACACACACACTCTCCACAGTGCACAAACCTCACACAGACACACACCACTGACCACACACACACTACACAGTGCACACACTCACACAAACACACACTCACATACACACACACACTCCACAGTGCACACACCACAGACACACACCACCACCACACACACTGCACAGTGCACACACCACACACACACACCACAGTGCACACTCACACACACACACTTCACAGTGCACACACCTCACACAGACACACACACACACCTCACACACACACTCACAGTGCACACACTCACAAAGACACACACCACACACACACACACTTCACAGTGCACACACTCACACACACACACACTCAACACACACTCTCCACAGTGCACACACCTCACACAGACACACCACAATGCACACACACACACTCCACAGTGCACACACACACAGACACACACACCACATACACACACACAGTGCACACACACACACAGTGCACACTCACACACACACACACACAAACACACACACAGTGCACACACCACACACACACACTCACCACACACACACACTCCACAGTGCAGACACTCACACAGACACACCACTCACCACACACACTCCACAGTTCACACACCTCACAAAACACACACACAGTGCACACACACACACCACAGTGCACACACACACACACACTCACACACACACACTGCACAGTGAACACACCTCACAAAACACACACACACACTCAGTGCACACATTTTACACAGACACACACACACACATACACAGTGCACACACTCACACACACACCACTCACACACACACACTACAGTGCACACACACACAGACACACCACACACACACACAACACACACACACCACAGTGCACACATTTTACACAGACACACACACCACACACACACACAGTGCACACACCTCACACAAACACACTCACACACACACACACAAACACACACTGCACAGTGCACACATTTTACACAGACACACAACACACACTCACAAACACACACACTCCACAGTGCACACACCTCACAAAGACACACACCACTCATCACACACAACTCACACACACACACCTCACACACACACACTGCACAGTGCACACATTTTACACAGACACACCACAATGCACACACATCACAGACACACAACACTCACACACACTCACCATACACACACACAGTGCAGACACTCACACAGACACACCACTCACCACACACACACTCAGTGCACACATTTTACACAGACACACCACTCACCACACACACACACACTCACACACACACACCTCACACAGAACACACACACACTCCACAGTGCACACCTCACACAGACACACACCACTCACAAACACACACTCACACACACACACCTCACAAAGACACACACCACTCACACACACACAAACTGCACAGTGCACACACACACACAAACACACACTCACATACACACACACAGTGCACACTCACACAGACACACTCACCACACACACACACACACAACTCACACACACACACCTCACACACACACTACACAGTAAATACATTTTACACAGACACACACTCACAAACACACACACAGTGCACACTCACACACACACTCACACACACCACTCACACACACACTCCAGTGCACACACCTCACAGACACACCACACACACACACACTTCACAGTGCACACACACACACACACAGTGCACACACTCACAAACACACACACACTGCACAGTGCACACACCTCACACACACACACCACTCATCACACACAAACTCCACAGTGCACACACCACACAAACACACACACACAACACACACTCACACAGACACACACTCACAGTGCACACCTCACAGACACACACACTCACACACACACACACAGTGCAGACACCTCACACACACACTGCACAGTGCACACACACACACTCACACAGACACACACCACAATGCACACACACACACACACCACAAACACACACTCACATACACACACTCCACAGTGCACACACACACACTGCACACACCTCACACAGACACACACACACACATACACACACTCACACACACACACTCACACAGACACACACACACACACACACAACACACACTCACAGTGCACACCTCACACACACACACCTCACACAGAACACACACACTCCACAGTGCACACACCACACACACACACACACTCAGACACACACACTACACAGTGCACACACCTCACAAACACACACACACCACAACACACACACACATACACAGTGCACACACACACACTACAGTGCACACACACACACACTCCACAGTGCACACACACACACCACAGTGCACACACTCACAAACACACACACAGTGCAGACACTCACACAGACACAAGACTGACCACACACACACCACTGACCACACACTACACAGTAAATACATTTTACACAGACACACAACACTCACACACACACAGTCACACACACACACAGTGCACACACACACACTCACACACACTCCACAGTGCACACTCACACACACACACCACAACACACACACACAGTGCACACACCACACAGACACACACACACATACACACACACACAACTCACACACACACTACAGTGCACACACACTCACCACACAAACACACACACCACTGACCACACACACTCACAGTGCACACACACAGACACACACCACACACACACACACATAC
>JAKFGQ010000159.1:0-22500 GCA_021498475.1 Saguinus midas | reverse complement strand
GTGTGGCGTCCATGGACTACATGGTGTGTGTCTGTGTGAGGTTTGTGCAGTGTGCAGTGTGTGTGTGTGTCTGTGCATAATTTTGTGGTGCATACTGTGTTTCTGTGAGGTGTGTGCACTGTGTATTATGCATGTTATGAGTGTTGTGTGTCTGTGTGATGTGTGTGCACTGTGTATTATGCATGTTATGAGTGTTGTGTGTCTGTGTGAGGTGTGTGCACTGTGGAAAGTGTGTGTGTGTGTGAGTGGTGTGTGTCTGTGTGAGGTTTGTGCAGTGTGCAGTGTGTGTGTGTGAGTGGTGTGTGTCTGTGTGAGGTTTGTGCAGTGTGCAGTGTGTGTGTGTGGTGAGTGGTGTGTGTCTGTGTGAGGTTTGTGCAGTGTGCAGTGTGTGTGTGTGTCTGTGTGAGGTTTGTGCAGTGTGCAGTGTGTGTGTGTGTCTGTGTGAGGTGTGTGTACTGAGAAGAGTGTGTGTGGTGAATGGTGTGTGTCTGTGTGAAATGTGTGCACTGAGTGTGTTGAGTATATGTGGTGACTGGAGTGTGACAGTCTGTGGTGCCTGCATTATGGGTAGGTTGTGAGGTGATTGTTGTTTGTCTGTGTGATGTTTGTGCATTGTGGTGTGTCTGTGCATAATTTTGTGGTGCATACTGTGTTTCTGTGAGGTGTCTTTTGTGGAGTTTCTGTGTTTTGAGTGGCGGGTGTCTTAGATATGAGCACTATAAATTATGTGTGGCGTCCATGGACTACATGGTGTGTGTCTGTGTGATGTGTGTGCACTGTGGAATTTGTGTATTATGAGTGGTGTGTTTCTGTGTGAGGTGTGTGCAGTGTGTGTGTGTGGTGAGTGTGTGTGTCTGTGTGTGTGTGTCTGTGTGATGTGTGCACTGTGGAAAGTGTGTGTGTGAGTGTGTGTGTGTGAGTGTGTGCACAGTGGAGTTGGTGTGTGATGAGTGGTGTGTGCCTGTGTGAGGTGTGTGAACTGATGAATGTGTTTTTTGAGTGTTGTTTGTCTGTGTAAAATGTATTTACTGTGTAGTGCATGTGTCAGTCGTGAGTTTGTATGAGATTTTTTCAAGGTGGAGTGTGTCATGAGTGGCGTGTGTGAGGTGTGTGCACTAAGGAATGTGTGGTTACTCCTATGTGTCATTTTGCATTTTGTGAACTGTGCAGTTTGTGTTTGCTTAGTGGTGTGTGTCTGTGTGAGTTGTCTGCACTGTGGAGGTGAGTCTGTGGTGAGTAGTGTGTGTCTGTGTGAGGTGTGTGCACTGTGTATTATGCATGTTATGAGTGTTGTGTGTCTGTGTAAGATGCATGCACAGTAAAGTGTAAGTGTGCAATGTGTTTGGTAAGTGGTGTGTGTCTGTGCTAGGTGTCTGCAGTCTGAAGTGTGTGTGTTGCACAGTGTGTTCTGTGTGAGGTGTGTGAACTGTGGAGAGTGTGTGTGTTCTAAAGTGTGTGTGTCTGACTGTTGGAGGTGTGTGCACAGTGATGTTTGTGTGTGCTGATTGGTGTGTGTTTCTCTGAGGTGTGTGCACTGTGGAGTGTGTGTGAAGTGAGTGGTGTGTGTCTGTGTGAGGTGTGTGTACTGAGAAGAGTGTGTGTGGTGAGTGGTGTGTGTGAGGTTTATGCACTGTGGAGTGTGTGTGTGTGTGAGTGTGTGTGTGTGTGTGTGAGGTGTGCACTGTGTGTGTGTGTGTGGTGAGTGTGTGTGTGTGAGTGGTGTGTTTCTGTGAGGTGTGTGCACAGTGCCATGTGTGTGATTGTGAGGTGATTGTTGTGTGTCTGTGTGATGTTTGTGCATTGTGGTGTGTCTGCATAATTTTGTGGTGCATACTGTGTTTCTGTGAGGTGTGCACTGTGGAGTGTGTGTGTGAGTGGTGTGTCTTAGATATGAGCACTATAAATTATGTGTGGCGTCCATGGACTACATGGTGTGTGTCTGTGATGTGTGTGCACTGTGGAAAGTGTGTGTGTGATGAGTGGTGTGTTTCTGTGTGAGTGTGTGCACTGTGGAAAGTGTGTGTGTGTGTGTGTGTCTGTGTGAGTGTGTGTGTCTGTGTGATGTGTGTGCACTGTGAGTGTGTGTGTGTGAGTGGTGTGTGTGAGGTGTGTGCACAGTGTGTGTGTGATGAGTGGTGTGTGCCTGTGTGAGGTGTGTGAACTGATGAATGTGTTTTTGAGTGTTGTTTGTCTGTGTAAAATGTATTTACTGTGTAGTGTGTGTGTGTGAGTGTGTGTGTGTGCACTGTGGAAAGTGTGTGTGTGATGAGTGGTGTGTGTGAGGTGTGTGTACTGAGAAGAGTGTGTGTGGTGAATGGTGTGTGTCTGTGTGATGTGTGCACTGTGATGTGTGTGCACTGTGGAGTGTGTGTGTGTGTGGTGTGTGTGTGTGTGAGGTGTGTGCACTGTGGAGTGTGTGTGTGAGTGTGTGTGTGTGTGAGTGTGTGTGTCTGTGTGATGTGTGCACTGTGTATTATGCATGTTATGAGTGTTGTGTGTCTGTGTGAGATGCATGCACAGTAAAGTGTAAGTGTGCAATGTGTTTGGTAAGTGGTGTGTGTCTGTGAGGTGTGTGCACTGTGAGTGTGTGTGTGTGCATTGTGTGTGTCTGTGAGGTGTGTGAACTGTGGAGAGTGTGTGTGTGTCTGTGTGTGTGTGTCTGCTGGAGGTATGTGCACAGTGTGTGTGTGAGGTTTATGCACTGTGGAGTGTGTGTGTGTGTCTGTGTAAAATGTGTGCACTGTGGAGTGTGTGTGAGTGGTGTGTGTGAGGTGTGTGTACTGAGAAGAGTGTGTGTGTGTGGTGAGTGGTGTGTGTGAGGTGTGTGCACTGTGAGTGTGTGTGTGTGTATGGTGAGTGGTGTGTGTGTGTGTGTGTGTGCACTGTGAGTGTGTGTGTGTATGGTGAGTGGTGGGTGTTTGTGTTTTGTGTGTGCACAGTGCCATGTGTGTGATTGTGAGGTGTGTGGTGTGTGTCAATGTGTGGTGTGTGCACTGTGAGGTGTGTGTTTGGTCAGAGGTGTGTGTGTGTGCACAGTGTGTGTGTGTGCACTGTGAGTGTGTGCACTGTGGAAAGTGTGTGTGTGTCTGTGTGAAGTTTCTGCACTGTGGAATGTGTTTGGTTAGTGTATTGTGTCTCTGTTAGGTGTGTTCACTGTGTACAGTGTGTGGTCAGTAGTAATTCTGTATGCAGTGTCTTCACTGAAGGTGTGTGTCATGATTGGTGTGTGTCTGTGTGAGGTGTGTGCAGTGTCCAGTGTGTGTGGTGAGTGGTGTGTCTCTTTCTGAGGTGTGTGCACAGTGTGTGTGTGGTGTGTGTCTGTGTAAAATGTATTTACTGTGTGTGTGTGTGTGTGCACTGTGTGTGTGTGTGTTTGTGTTTTGTGTGCACAGTGTGTGTGTGTGAGTGTGTGCACAGTGAAGTGTGTGTGTGAGTGTGTGTCTGTGAAATGTGTGCACTGTGAGTGTGTGTGAGTGTGTGTGTGGTGACTGGGGTGTGACAGTCTGTGGTGCCTGCATTATGGATAAAATGTGAGGTGATTGTTGTGTGTCTGTGTGATGTGTGTGCATTGAGGTGTGTCTGTGCATAAATTGTGTGGTGCATACCGTGTGTCTCTGTGAGGTGTCTGTTGTGGAGTTTCTGTGTGATGAGTGGTGTGTGACTTATATATGTGCACTATGGATTATGTGGCATCCTTGGACTGTGTGGTGTGTGTCTGTGTGATGTGTGTACACTGAGGAGTATGTGTGTGATGAGTGGTGTGTTTCTGTGGAAGGTGTGTGCACTGCGGAAAGTGTGTGTGTGTGTGTTTGTGTGAGTGTGTGTGAGTGTGTGTGTGAGTGTGTGCACTGTGGAAAGTGTGTGTGTGAGTGGTGTGTGTCTGTGTGTGTGTGATGAGTGGTGTGTGTGTGATGAGTGGTGTGTGCCTGTGTGAAGTGTGTGAACTGAGGGTTGTGTGTTTTTGAGTGTTGTTTGTCTGTAAAATGTATTTACTGTGTAGTGTGTGTGTCAGTCGTGAGTTTGAATGAGATTTTTTCAATGTGGAGAGTGTGTGTGAGTGTGTGTGAGTGTGTGTGAGTGTGTGTGTGGTGAGTGGTGTGTCTGTGTGTGTGTGTGCATTGTGGTGTGTCTGTGTGAGGTTTTGCACTGTGCAGTGTGTGTGTGTGAGTGTGTGTGTCTGTGTGAGTTGTCTGCACTGTGGAGTGTGTGTGTGTGGTGAGTGGTGTGTGTGTGTGTGATGTGTGCACTGTGTATTATGCATGTTATGAGTGTTGTGTGTCTGTGTGAGATGCATGCACAGTAAAGTGTGAGTGTGCAATGTGTTTGGTAAGTGGTGTGTGTCTGTGTGTGTGCACTGTGGTGTGTGTGTGTGCACAGTGTGTGTGTGTGTCTGTGTAAAATGTGTGCACTGTGGAGTGTGTGCATTCTAAGTGGTGTGTGTGTGTCTGTGAGGTGTGTGCACTGTGAGTGTGTGTGTGTGCACAGTGTGTGTGTGAGGTGTGTGCACTGTGTAGTGTGTGTGTGTGCACTGCAGAAAGTGTGTGTGTGTCTGTGAGGTGTGCACTGTGAGTGTGTGTGTGTGTCTGTGTGGTGTGTGCACTGTGAGGTGTGTGCACTGTGGAGTGTGTGTGTGAAGTGAGTGGTGTGTGTCTGTGTGAGGTGTGTGTACTGAGAAGAGTGTGTGGTGAGTGGTGTGTGTGAGGTTTATGCACTGTGGAGTGTGTTTGTAGTTATTGATGTGTGTTTGTGTGAGTGGGGTGCACTGTGTAGTGTGTGTGTATGGTGAGTGGTGTGTTTGTGTTTTGTGTGTGCACAGTGTGTGTGTGATGTGTGTGCACTGTGAGTGTGTGTGTGTCAATGTGTGGTGTGTGCACTGTGAGGTGTGTGTTTGGTCAGAGGTGTGTGTATGTGACAGGTGTGTGCACAGTAGAGTGTGTGTGTGATGTGTGCACTGTGGAAAGTGTGTGTGTGCACTGTGAGTGTGTGCACTGTGATGTGTGTTTGTGTGAGTGTGTGTGTGGTGTGTGTCTTTCTGAGGTGTGTTCACTGTGTACAGTGTGTGGTCAGTAGTAATTCTGTATGAGTGTCTTCACTGAAGGTGTGTGTCATGATTGGTGTGTGTCTGTGTGAGGTGTGCACTGCAGAAAGTGTGTGTGGTGAGTGGTGTGTGTCTTTCTGAGGTGTGTGCACTGTGAGTGTGTGTGAGTGGTGTGTTTCTGTGTGAGTGTGTGTGTCTGTGTGAGGTGTGTGCACTGTGGTGTGTGTCTGTGTGAGGTTTTGCACTGTGCAGTGTGTGTGTGTCTGTGTGAGTTGTCTGCACTGTGGAGTGTGTGTGGTGAGTGATGTTTGTCTGTGAAAAATGTGTGCACTGAGTTAGTGTGTTGAGAATGTGTGGTGACTGGGGTGTGACAGTCTGTGGTGCCTGCATTATGGATAAAATGTGAGGTGATTGTTGTGTGTCTGTGTGATGTGTGTGCATTGAGGTGTGTCTGTGCATAAATTGTGTGGTGCATACTGTGTTTCTGTGAGGTGTCTGTTGTGGAGTTTCTGTGTGATGAGTGGTGTGTGACTTATATATGTGCACTATGGATTACATGTGGCATCCTTGGACTGTGTGGTGTGTGTCTGTGTGATGTGTGTACACTGAGGAGTATGTGTGTGATGAGTGGTGTGTTTCTGTGGGAGGTGTGTGCACTGCAGAAAGTGTGTGTGTGGTGTGTGTGTCTGTGTGATGTGTGCACTGTGGAGTGTGTGCATTAAGTGTGTATTGAGTGGTGAGTGTCTGTGTGAGGTGTGTGCAGTGTGTGTGTGTGATGAGTGGTGTGCCTGTGTGAGTGTGTGAACTGATGAATGTGTTTTTGAGTGTTGTTTGTCTGTAAAATGTATTTACTGTGTGTGTGTGTCAGTCGTGAGTTTGTATGAGATTTTTCAATGTGGAGTGTGTGTGTGATGTGTGTGCACTGCAGAAAGTGTGTGTGTGTGGTGAGTGGTGTGTGTGTGTCTGTGTGAGGTTTTGCACTGTGCAGTGTGTGTGTGGTGAGTGGTGTGTCTGTGTGAGTTGTCTGCACTGTGGATGTGAGTCTGTGGTGAGTAGTGTGTGCCTGTGTGAGGTGTGTGCACTGTGTATTATGCATGTTATGAGTGTTGTGTCTGTGTGAGATGCATGCACAGTAAAGTGTGAGTGTGCAATGTGTTTGGTAAGTGGTGTGTGTCTGTGAGGTGTGTGCACTGTGGTGTGTGTGTGTGTGTCTGTGTAAAATGTGTGCACTGAGTGAGTGTGTTGAGTATGTGTGGTGACTGGGGTGTGACAGTCTGTGGTGCCTGCATTATGGATAGGTGTGATGTGATTGTTGTGTGTCTGTGTGATGTGTGTGCATTGTGGTGTGTCTGTGCATAATTGTGTGGTGCATACTGTGTGTCTCTGTGAGGTGTCTGTTGTGGAGTTTCTGTGTGATGAGTGGTGTGTGACTTATATATGTGCACTATGGATTATGTGGCATCCTTGGACTGTGTGGTGTGTGTGTGTGGTGTGTGTCTGTGTGATGTGTGCACTGAGTGTGTGTGTGATGAGTGGTGTGTTTCTGTGTGAGGTGTGCACTGCAGAAAGTGTGTGTGTGGTGTGTGTGTCTGTGTGATGTGTGCACTGTGAGTGTGTGCATTAAGTGTGTGTATTGAGTGGTGAGTGTCTGTGTGAGGTGTGCACTGTGGAGTTTGTGTGATGAGTGGTGTGCCTGTGTGAGTGTGTGCACTGTGGAATGTGTGTTTTTGAGTGTTGTTTGTCTGTGTAAAATGTATTTACTGTGTGTGTGTGTGGTGAGTGTGTGTGTGCACTGTGAGTGTGTGTGTGCACTGTGAGTGTGTGTCTGTGTAAAATGTGTGCACTGTGGAATGTGTGTGGTTAGTGCTATGTGTCTTTTGCATTGTGTGAACTGTGCAGTTTGTGTTTGGTGAGTGTGTGTCTGTGTGAGTGTGTGCACTGTGAGTGTGTGTCTGTGTGAGTGTGTGTGTGAGTGGTGTGCCTGTGTGAGGTGTGCACTGTGTATTATGCATGTTATGAGTGTTGTGTGTCTGTGTGAGATGCATGCACAGTAAAGTTTGAGTGTGCAATGTGTTTGGTAAGTGGTGTGTGTGAGGTGTGTGTGCACTGTGTGTGTGTGCACTGTGAGTGTGTGTCTGTGTGATGTGTGCACTGTGAGTGTGTGTGTGCATTCTAAGTGTGTGTGTCTGCTGGAGGTATGTGCACAGTGAAGTGTGTGTGTGTGTGTCTGTGTGAGGTGTGTGCACTGTGGAGTGTGTGTGTGTCTGTGATGTGTGCACTGTGTGTGTGTGTGCACTGTGTAGTGTGTGTGTGTGGTGTGTGTGTCTGTGTAAAATGTGTGCACTGAGTGTGTTGAATATGTGTGGTAATTGGGGTGTGACAGTCTGTGGTGCATGCATTATGGATAGGTGTGATGTGATTGTTGTGTCTGTGTGATGTGTGTGCATTATGGTGTGTCTCTGCATAATTGTGTGGTGCATACTGTGTGTCTCTGTGAGGTGTCTGTTGTGGAGTTTCTGTGTGATGAGTGTGTGTGTCTGTGATGTGTGCACTGTGAGTGTGTGCACTGTGGAGTGTGTGTGCATTGTGGTGTGTCTGTGTAAAATGTGTGCACTGTGGTGTGTGTGTGTGATGAGTGGTGTGTTTCTGTGAGGTGTGCACTGCAGAAGTGTGTGGTGAGTTTTGAGTCTGTGTAATGTGTGTGCTATGTGGAGTGTGTGTGCATTAAGTGTGTGTATTGAGTGGTGAGTGTCTGTGAGGTTTGTGCACTGTGGAGTTTGTGTGATGAGTGGTGTGTGTGTGTGTGTGAGGTGTGTGCACTGTGGAATGTGTGTTTTTGAGTGTTGTTTGTCTGTGTAAAATGTATTTACTGTGTAGTGTGTGTGTGTCTGTGAGGTGTCTGTTGTGGAGTTTCTGTGTGAGTGTGTGTGTGTGAGTGTGTGTGTGTGAGGTGTGTGCACTGGAATGTGTGTGTGGTGTGTCTGTGAGTGTGTGTGTTGCATAGTGTGTTCTGTGTGTGTGTGTGTGTTTGGTGAGTGTGTGTCTGTGTGAAGTTTCTGCACTGTGGATGTGAGTCTGTGGTGAGTGTGTGTCTGTGTGATGTGTGCACTGTGTATTATGCATGTTATGAGTGTTGTGTGTCTGTGTGAGATGCATGCACAGTAAAGTGTGAGTGTGCAATGTGTTTGGTAAGTGGTGTGTGTGTGTGTGCACTGTAGTGTGTGTGTGTGTGCACTGTGAGTGTGTGTCTGTGTGAAATGTGTGCACTGTGAGTGTGTGCATTCTAAGTGGTGTGTGTCTGCTGGAGGTATGTGCACAGTGAAGTGTGTGTGTGTGCACTGAGTGTGTGTGTCTGTGAGTTGTCTGCACTGTGGAGTGTGTGTGAAGTGAGTGGTGTGTCTGTGAGGTGTGTGTGTACTGAGAAGAGTGTGTGTGGTGAGTGACTTGTGTCTGTGTGAGGTTTTTGCACTGTGCAGTGTGTGTGGTGAGTGGTGTGTGTCTGTGAGGTTTGTGCACTGTGGAGTGTGTTTGTAGTTATTGATGTGTGTTTGTGTGATGTGTGCACTGTGTGTGTGTGTGCAGTGTGTGTGTGTGAGTGGTGTGTTTCTGTGAGGTGTGTGCACTGAGTGTGTGTGTCTGTGTGAGTGTGTGTGTGTGTGTGCACTGTGATGTGTGTGTTTGTGAGTGGTGTGTCTGTGTGAGTGTGCACTGTGGTGTGTGTGTGTGTGGTGAGTGTGTGTCTGTGAGTGTGTGCACTGTGATGTGTGTGTTTGGTGAGTGTGTCTGTGAGTGTGTGTGTGCACTGTGTAGTGTGTGTGTGTGTGATGAGTGGTGTGTCTGTGTGAGGTGTGTGCACTGAGTGTGTGTGTGAGGTGTGTGCACTGTGGAGTGTGTGTGTGTGTGAGGTGTGTGAACTGTGCAGTTTGTGTTTGGTGAGTGGTGTGTCTTTCTGAGGTGTGTGCAGTGTGCAGTGTGTGTGTGTCTGTGTGAAATGTGTGCACTGAGTGTGTGTGTCTGTGTGAGGTGTGCACTGTGGAGTGTGTGTGTTCTGTAGTGCATGTTTGTGTGAGGTGTGTGCACTGGAGTGTGTGTGTGTGTGTGTGAGTGTGTGTCTGTGTGAAATGTGTGCACTGTGTGTGTGTGCACTGTGGTGTGTGTGTGTGTGTCTGTGCTAGGTGTCTGCACTCTGGAGTGTGTGTGTGGTGAGTGTGTGTGTGTGTGCACTGTGTGTGTGTGCATGTGTGTGTGTGTGCAGTGTGTGTGTGGTGAGTGACTTGTGTCTGTGTGAAGTTTCTGCACTGTGGAGTTTGTGTGATGAGTGGTGTGTGTCTGCTGGAGGTATGTGCACAGTGAAGTGTGTGTGTGATGTGTGTGCACTGTGAGTGTGTGTGTGGTGTGTGTCTGTGTGTGTGCACTGTGATGTGTGTGTTTGGTAAGAGGTTTGTGTCTGTGACAGGTGTGTGCTTTGTAGTGTGAGTGTTTCTCGTGATATGTGTGTGTCTGTGTGAAGTATATGCACTATGGAATGTGTGAGTGGTTTGTGTTTTGTGTCTCTGTTAGGTGTGTTCACTGTGTACTGTGTGTGGTCAGTAGTGCTTCTGTATGAGGTGTCTTCACTGTGGAACGTGTGTGTCATAAGTGGTGTGTGTCCATATGAGGTGTGTGTAGTGTGCAGTGTGTGTGTGTGCACTGTGGAGTGTGTGCATTCTAAGTGGTGTGTGTGTGTTCTGTGTGTGTGTGTGTGTCTGTGTGAAATGTGTGCACTGAGTGTGTGTGTCTGTGTGAGGTGTGTGAACTGTGGAGTGTGTGTTCTGCAGTGCATGTTTTTGTGAGGTCTGTGCACCATGGAGTGTGGGTGTGGTGAGTGGTGTGTGTCTCTGTGAAATGTGTGCACTGAGTGAGTGTGTTGAGTATGTGTGGTTACTGGGGTTTGACAGTCTGTGGTGCCTGCATTATGGATAGGTGTGAGGTGATTGTTGTGTGTCTGTGTGATGTGTGGGCACTGTGTTGTGTCTGTGTGTAATTTGTGTGGTGCATACTGTGTGTCTCTGTGACGTGTCTGTTGTGAAGTTTCTGTGTGATGAGTGATGTGTGTATTAGATATATGCACTATGGATTATGTGTGGTGTTTGTGGACTGCATGGTGTGTGTCTGTGTGATGTATGTGCACTGTGGAGTTTGTGTGTGATGAGTGGTGTGTTTCTGTGTGAGGTGTGTGCAGTGTGGAAAGTGTGTGTGGTGAGTTTTGAGTCTGTAATGTGTGTGCTATGTGCAGTGTGTGCATTAAGTGTGTGCGTTGAGTGGTGTGTGTTTGAGGTGTGTGCATGGTGGAGTTTGTGTGTGATGAGTGGTGTGCCTGTGTGAGGTGTGCACTGTGATGTGTGTTTGTGAGTGTGTGTCTGTGTAAAATGTATTTACTGTGTAGTGTGTGTGTCAGTCGTGAGTTTGTATGAGATTTTTTCAATGTGGAGTGTGTCGTGAGTGGCGTGTGTGAGGTGTGTGCACTAAGGAATGTGTGTGGTTACTCCTATGTGTCATTTTGCATTGTGTGGACTGTGCAGTTTGTGTTTGCTGAGTGGTGTGTGTCTGTGTGAGGTGTGTGTGCACTGTGTATTATGCATGTTATGAGTGTTGTGTGTCTGTGTGATGCATGCACAGTAAAGTGTGAGTGTGCAATGTGTTTGGTAAGTGTGTGTGTGTGGTGTGTGCACTGGAGTGTGTGTGAGTGTGTGCATTAAGTGTGTGTGTGTTTGTGTGAGGTGTGCAAACTGTGGAGTGTGTGCATTCTAAGTGGTGTGTGTCTGCTGGAGGTATGTGCACAGTGAAGTGTGTGTGTGATTGTGAGGTGTGTGCACTGTGAGTGTGTGCACTGGAGTGTGTGTGAAGTGAGTGGTGTGTGTCTGTGTGAGGTGTGTGTACTGAGAAGAGTGTGTGGTGAGTGGTGTGTCTGTGTGAGGTTTGTGCACTGTGGTGTGTGTGTGTGGTGAGTGGTGTGTGTCTGTGAGGTGTGTGAACTGTGCAGTTTGTGTTTTGTGAGTGTGTGTGAGTGTGTGTGTGTGTGTGCACTGTGGAGTGTGTGTGAAGTGAGTGGTGTGTGTGAGTGGTGTGTCTGTGTGAGGTTTTGCACTGTGCAGTGTGTGTGTGATTGTGAGTGTGTGTGTGTCTGTGTGTGTGTGCACTGTGATGTGTGTGTTTGGTCAGAGGTGTGTCTGTGACAGGTGTGTGCACTGGAGTGTGTGTGTTTGTGGTGACATGTGTGTCTGTGAGTTGTCTGCACTGTGGAATGTGTGTGTGGTTAGTGTTTTGTGTCTCTGTTAGGTGTGTTCACTGTGTACTGTGTGTGTGTCTGTGAGTGTGTGTCTGTGAGTGTGTGTGAGGTGTGTGCACTGTGAGTGTGTGTGTTTGTGTGAGTGGTGTGTGTCTGTGTGAGGTGTGTGTGTGTGCAGTGTGTGTGTGTGGTGAGTGGTGTGTTTCTGTGTGAGGTGTGCACTGTGTAGTGTGTGTGTCTGTGTGAAATGTGTGCACTGTGTGTGTGTGTCTGTGTGAGGTTTTGCACTGTGGAGTGTGTGTGTTCTGCAGTGCATGTTTGTGAGGTCTGTGCACCATGGAGTGTGTGGTGAGTGGTGTGTGTCTGTGTGAAATGTGTGCACTGAGTGTGTTGTTTATGTGTGGTGACTGGGGTGTGACAGTCTGTGGTGCCTGCATTATGGATAGTGTGAGGTGATTGTTGTGTCTGTGTGATGTGTGTGCATTGTGGTGTGTCTGTGCATAATTTGTGTGGTGTGTGCACTGTGTGTGTGTGTCTGTGTGAAATGTGTGCACTGTGGAGTTTGTGTGTGATGAGTGTGTGTCTGTGATGTGTGTGCACTGTGGAGTGTGTGTGAGTGGTGTGCACTGTGGAGTTTGTGTGATGAGTGTGTGTGTGTGTGTCTGTGTGAGGTTTTGCACTGTGCAGTGTGTGTGTGGTGAGTGTGTGTGAGTGTGCAATGTGTTTGGTAAGTGGTGTGTGTCTGTGATGTGTGTTTTGTGAGTGTGTGTGTCTGTGCTAGGTGTCTGCACTCTGGAGTGTGTGTGAGTGGTGTGTGCCTGTGTGAGGTGTGTGTCTGTGAAATGTGTGCACTGTGATGTGTGTTTGTGTGAGTGGTGTGTGTCTGTGTAAAATGTATTTACTGTGTGTGTGTGTTTGTGGTGACATGTGTGTCTGTGTGAGGTTTTGCACTGTGGAGTTTGTGTGTGATGAGTGTGTGTGTGAGGTGTGTGCACTATGGAATGTGTGTGGTTACTGCTATGTGTCTTTTGCATTGTGTGAACTGTGCAGTTTGTGTTTGGTGAGTGGTGTGTGTCTGTGTGAGTTGTCTGCACTGTGGAATGTGTGTGTGGTGAGTGTGTGTCTGTGTGAGGTGTGCACTGTATTATGCATGTTATGAGTGTTCTGTGTCTGTGTGAGATGCATGCACAGTAAAGTGTGAGTGTGCAATGTGTTTGGTAAGTGGTGTGTGTCTGTGAGGTGTGTGCACTGTGAGTGTGTGTGTGTGTTCTGTGTGAGGTGTGCAAACTGTGGAGAGTGTGTGTGTGAGTGTGCAATGTGTTTGGTAAGTGGTGTGTGTCTGTGGAGGTATGTGCACAGTGAAGTGTGTGTGGTGAGTGGTGTGTGCCTGTGAGGTGTGTGCACTGTGGAGTGTGTGAAGTGAATGGTGTGTGTCTGTGTGAGGTGTGTGTACTGAGAAGAGTGTGTGTGTGTGGTGAGTGTGTGTGTCTGTGAGGTTTGTGCACTGTGGAGTGTGTGTGTTTGGTCAGAGGTGTGTCTGTGAGGTTTGTGCACTGTGGAGTGTGTGTGTGTCATGAGTGGTGTGTGTGTGAGTGGTGTGCACTGTGTAGTGTGTGTGTATGGTGAGTGTGTGTGTGATTGTGAGGTGTGTGCACAGTGCCATGTGTGATTGTGAGGTGTGTGGTGTGTGTGTGTGTGGTGTGTGCACTGTGATGTGTGTTTGGTCAGAGGTGTGTCTGTGTGTGTGCACTGTGATGTGTGTGCACTGTAGAGTGTGTGTGTGGTGACATGTGTGTGTCTGTGAAGTTTCTGCACTGTGGAATGTGTGTGTGTGAGTGTGTGTGTGGTGTGTCTGTGAGGTGTGTGCACTGTGTAGTGTGTGTGTGTTGCATAGTGTGTTCTGTGTGAGGTGTGTGCACTGTGTGTGTGTGTCATGAGTGGTGTGTGTCTGTGTGAGGTGTGTGCAGTGTGCAGTGTGTGTGTGTGTGGTTAGTGTTTTGTGTCTGTTAGGTGTGTTCACTGTGTAGTATGTGTTTCTGGAGACTTGTGTGTCTGTGTGATGTGTGTGCATTGTGGTGTGTCTGTGTGAGGTTTTGCACTGTGCAGTGTGTGTGTGTCTGTGTGAGTTGTCTGCACTGTGGAATGTGTGTGTGTGTGAGTGGTGTGTGTGTGTGTGAAATGTGTTCACTGAGTGAGTGTGTTGAGTATGTGTGGTGACTGGGGTGTGACAGTCTGTGGTGCCTGCATTATGGATAGGTGTGAGGTGATTGTGTGTCTGTGATGTGTGTGCATTGTGGTGTGTCTGTGCATAATTTGTGTGGTGCATACTGTGTGTCTGTGTGAGTGTGTGTGTGGTGTGTCTGTGTGATGAGTGTGTGTCTTAGATATGTGCACTATGGATTATGTGTGTGTGCACTGTGGAGTGTGTGTGTGTCTGTGATGTGTGTGCACTGTGAGTGTGTGTCTGTGTGATGAGTGGTGTGTTTCTGTGTGAGTGTGCACTGTGGAATGTGTGTGTGTGGTGAGTGTGTGTGTCTGTGTGAGGTGTGTGCAGTGTGTGTGGTGTGTGCACTGTGTAGTGTGTGTATGGTGAGTGTGTGTGTGATGTGTGTGCATTGTGGTGTGTCTGTGTGATGAGTGGTGTGTGCCTGTGTGAGTGTGTGTGTGAGGTGTGAACTTAAAATGTGTTTTTGAGTGTTGTTTGTCTGTGTAAAATGTATTTATGGTGTAGTGTGTGTGTGTGTCAGTTTGTATGAGATATTTTCAATGTGGAGAGTGTGTGCCATGAGTGGCGTGTGTGAGGTGTGTGAACTATGGAATGCATGTGTGTGGTTACTGCTATGTCTTTTTGCATTGTGTGAACTGTGCAGTTTGTGTTTGGTGAGTGGTGTGTGTCTGTGAGTTGTCTGCACTGTGGAATGTGTGTGTGTGGTGAGTGGTGTGTCTGTGTGAGTTGTCTGCACTGTGGATGTGTCTGTGGTGAGTAGTGTGTGTGTGAGGTGTGTGCAGTGTGCAGTGTGTATGAGTGTGTGTGTCTGTGTGTGATGCATGCACTGTAAAGTGTGAGTGTACAATGTGTTTGGTAAGTGTTGTGTGTCTGTGCTGTGTCTGCACTCTGGAGTGTGTGTGTGTGCACTGTGAGTGTGTGTCTGTGAGGTGTGTGCAGTGTGTGGTGAGTGTGTGTGAGTGTGTGCATTCTAAGTGTGTGTGTCTGCTGGAGCTATGTGCAAAATGAAGTGTGTGTGCTGATTGGGGTGTGTCCACTTGAGGTGTGTGCACTGTATTGTGTGTGTGTGAAGTGAGTGGTGTGTGTGTGAGATGTGTGTACTGAGAAGAGTGTGTGGTGAGTAACTTGTGTCTGTGTGAGGTTTTTGCACAGTGCAGTGTGTGTGTGGTGAGTGGTGTGTATCTGTGAGGTTTGTGCACTGTGGAGTGTGTGTGTGATGAGTGTGTGTGTTTTGTGAGTGGTGTGCACTGTGTAGTGTGTGTGTCTGTGTGAGGTGTGTGTGTGTGTGTGTGTGTTGTGTGCACAGTGCCATGTGTAATTGTGAGTGTGTGTGTGTGTGTTGTGTGCACTGTGATGTGTGTGTGTGGTGAGTGGTGTGTGTGTGTGTGTCTGTGTGAGGTGTGTGTGCACTGTGATGTGTGTGTTGTCAGAGGTGTGTGTCTGTGCAAGGTGTGTGCACTGTAGAGTGTGTGTTTGTGGTGACATGTGTGTGTCTGGGTGAAGTTTCTGCACTGTGGAATGTGTGCATGGTTAGGGTTTTGTGTCTCTGTTAGGTGTGTTCACTGTGTAATATGTGTGGTCAGTAGTGATTCTGTATAAGGTGTCTTCATTGTGGAAGGTGTGTGTCATGAGTGGTGTGTGTCTGTGTGAGGTGTGTGTGCACTGTGGTGTGTGTGTGGTGTGTCTGTGTGATGTGTGTGCACTGTGGAGTGTGTGTGTGAAGTGAGTGGTGTGTGTGTGTCTGTGTGAGGTGTGTGCTCTGTGGACATTGTGTGTGTTCTGTAGTGCATGTTTGTGTGAGGTCTGTTCACCATGGAGTGTGTGTAATACGTGGTGTGTGTCTGTGTAATGTGTGCACTGAGTGTGTTGAGTATGTGTGGTGACTGGGGTGTGACAGTCTGTGGTGCCTGCATTATGGATAGTGTGATTTGATTGTTGTGTGTCTGTGTGATATGTGTGCATTGTGGTGTGTCTGTGTAATGTGTGTGTGTGTATGGTGAGTGTGTGTCTGTGAGTGTGTGTCTGTGGAGTTTCTGTGTGATGAGTGTGTGTCTGTGTGATGTGTGCACTGTGAGTGTGTGTGTTCTGCAGTGCATGTTTGTGTGAGTGGTGTGTGTGTCTGTGTGATGTGTGTGCACTGTGAAGTTTGTGTGTGATGAGTGGTGTGTTTCTGTGTGAGGTGTGTGCACTGTGGAAAGTGTGTGTGTGAGTTTTGAGTCTGTGTAATGTGTGTGCTATGTGGAGTGTGTGCATTAAGTGCTGTATTGAGTGTTGAGTGTCTGTGTGAGGTGTGCACAGTGGAATTTGTGTGTGATGAGTGGTGTGTGCCTGTGTGAGGTGTGTGAACTGAGAATGTGTTTTTGAGTGTTGTTTGTCTGTGTAAAATGTATTTACTGTGTAGTGTGTGTGTCAGTCGTGAGTTTGTATGAGATTTTTCAATGTGGAGAGTGTGTTGAGTGGCGTGTGTGAGGTGTGTGCACTATGGAATGTGTGTGTGGTTACTGCTATGTGTCTTTTTGCATTGTGTGAACTGTGCAGTTTGTGTTTGGTGAGTGTGTGTCTGTGATGTGTGCACTGTGTGTGTGTGCACTGTGAGTGTGTGTCTGTGAGGTGTGTGCAGTGTGTGTGTGTGCACTGTGTATTATTCATGTTATGAGTGTTGTGTGTCTGTGTGAGATGCATGCACAGTAAAGTGTGAGTGTGCAATGTGTTTGGTAAATGGTGTGTGTCTGTGCTAGGTGGCTGCACTCTGGAGTGTGTGAGTTGCATAGTGTGTTCTGTGTGAGGTGTGTGCACTGTGGAAAGTGTGTGTGTGTCTATGTGTGTGTGTGTCTGTGTGAGTGTGTGCACTGTGAGTGTGTGTGTGTGCACTGTGTGTGTGTGCACTGTGATGTGTGTGCACTGTGAGTGTGTGTGAAGTGAGTGGTGTGTGTCTGTGTGAGGTGTGTGCACTGCAGAAAGTGTGTGTGGTGAGTGACTTGTGTCTGTGTGAGGTGTGTGCAGTGTGTGTGTGTGGTGAGTGGTGTGTGTCTGTGAGGTTTGTGCACTGTGGAGTGTGTTTGTAGTTATTGATGTGTTTGTGTGAGTGTGTGCAGTGTGTGTGTGAGTGTGCACTGTGTAGTGTGTGTGTGTGATGAGTGGTGTGTTTCTGTGAGGTGTGTGCACAGTGCCATGTGTGTGATTGTGAGGTGTGTGGTGTGTGTCTATGTGTGTGTGCACTGTGTGTGTTTGGTAAAAATGTGTGTCTGTGACAGGTGTGCACTGTAGTGTGTGTGTGTGAAGTGAGTGGTGTGTGTTTGTGTGAAGTTTCTGCACTGTGGAATGTGTGTGGTGAGTGGTGTGTGCCTGTGTGAGGTGTGTGCACTGTGGAGTTTGTGTGTGATGAGTGGTGTGTTTCTGTGAGGTGTGTGGTGTGTGCACTGTAGTGTGTGTGTCATGAGTGGTGTGTGTGTGTGTGATTGTGAGGTGTGTGCAGTGTGTGTGGTGAGTGGTGTGTGTGTCTGTGACAGGTGTGTGCACTGTAGTGTGTGTGTCTGTGGTGTGTGTGTGTGAGTGTGTGTGCACTGTGTGTGTGTGTTCTGCAGTGCATGTTTGTGTGAGTCTGTGCACCATGGAGTGTGTGTGTGGTGAGTGGTGTGTGTCTGTGTAAAATGTGTGCACTGTGGAGTGTGTGTGGTGAGTGTGTGTGTGTGTCTGTGAGGTGTGTGCAGTGTGTGTGTGTGCACTGTGGAATGTGTGTGTGGTGAGTGACTTGTGTCTGTGTGATGTGTGCATTGTGGTGTGTCTGTGTAGTGTGTGTGTGTATGTGAGTGTGTGTGTCTGTGAAATGTCTGTTGTGGAGTTTCTGTGTGATGAGTGGTGTGTCTGTGATGTGTGCACTGTGGAGTGTGTGTGTGTGTCTGTGACAGGTGTGTGCACTGTGGTGTGTGTCTGTGTGATGTGTGTGCACTGTGGAGTTTGTGTGTGATGAGTGGTGTGTTTCTGTGTGAGGTGTGTGCACTGCAGAAGATGTGTGTGGTGAGTTTTGAGTCTGTGTAATGTGTATGCTATGTGGAGCGTGTGCATTAAGTTTGTGTATTGAGTGGTGAGTGTCTGTGTGAGGTGTGTGAACTGAGAAATGTGTGTTTTTTGAGTGTTGTTTGTCTGTGTAAAATGTATTTACTGTGTAGTGTGTGTCAGTCGTTAGTTTGTATGAAATTTCTTCAATGTGGAGAGTGTGTGTTGAGTTGCCTGTGATGTGTGTGCACTATGAAATGCGTGTGTGTGGTTACTGCTATGTGTCTTTGCATTGTGTGAACTGTGCAGTTTGTGTTTGATAAATGTTTTGTGTCTGTGTTAGTTGTCTGCACTGTGGATGTGAGTCTGTGGTGAGTAGTGTGTGCCTTGTGAGGTGTGTGCACTGTGTATTATGCATGTTATGAGTGTTGTGTGTCTGAGTGAGATGCATGCATAGTAAAGTGTGAGTGTGCAATGTGTTTGGTAAGTGGTGTGTGTCTGTGCTAGGTATCTGCACTCTGGAGTGTGTGTGTTGCATAGTGTGTTTTTGTGAGGTGTGCAAATGTTGGAGAGTGTGTGTTCCAAGTGTGTGTCTTCTGGAGGTATGTGCACAGAGTAGTGTGTGTTTGGAGTGTGTCCCTGTGAGATGTATGCACTGTGGAGTGTGTTTGTAGTTATTGATGTGAGTTTGTGTGAGTGGTGTGCACTGTGTAGTGTGTGTGTATGGTGAGTGCTGTGTGTTTGCATTTCAGTGCCATGTGTGTGATTGTGAGGTGTGTGGTGTGTGTCTATGAGAGGTGTGTGTACTATGTTGTGTCTCTTTTGTCAGAGGTGTGTCTGTGTGAGGTGTGTGCACTGTAGAGTGTTTGTGGTGAAATGTGTGTGTCTGCATGAAGTTTCTGCACTGTGGAATGTGTGTGTGGTTAGTGTTTTTTGTCTCTGTTATGTGTGTTCACTGTGTACAGTGTGTGGTCAGTAGTGATTCTGTATGAGGTGTCTTCACTGTGAAAGGTGTGTTTATTAGTGGTGTGTGTCTGTGTGAGGTGTGTGCAGGGTGCAGTGTGTGTGGTGAGTGGTGTGTGTCTATCTGAGGTGTGTTCACTGTGTAATATGTTTCTGGAGACTTGTGTGTGTCTGTGTGAAGTGTGTGCACTGTGGTGTGTGTGTGTTCTGCAGTGTATGTTTCTGTGAGGTCTGTGCACCATGGAGTGTGTGTGTGAGTTTTGAGTCTGTGTAATGTGTTTGCAATGTGGAGTGTGTGCATTAAGTGTGTGTATTGAGTGGTTAGTGTCTGTGTGAGGTTTGTGTACTGAGAAGAATGTGTGTGGTGAGTGACTTGTGTCTGTGTGAGATTTTGCACTGTGCAGTGTGTGTGGTGACTGGTGTGTGACTGAATTTTGTGCACTGTGGAGTGTGTTTGTAGTTATTGATGTATGTTTGTGTGAGTGTTGTGCACTGTGTAGTGTGTGTGTATGTTGAGTTGTGTGTGTTTGTGTTTCATGTGTGCACAGTGCCATGTGTGTGATTGTGAAGTCTGTGGTGTGTGTTTATCTGTGTTGTGTGCACTGTGATGTGTCTGTTTTGTCAGAGGTGTGTGTCTGTGACAGGTGTGTGCATAAAGAGTTTGTGTTTGTGGTGACATGTGTGTCTGTGTGAAATTTCTGCACTGTGTAATGTGTGTGTGGTTAGTGTTTTTGTCTCTGTTAGGTGTGTTCACTGTTCACTGTGTGTGGTCAGTAGTGATTTTGTATGAGGTGTCTTCACTGTGGAAGGTTTGTGTCATGAGTGGTGTGTGTCTGTGTGAGGTGTGTGCAGTGTGCATGTGATGAGTGGTGTGTGTCTTATGAGGTGTGTTCACTGTGTAGTATGTGTTTCTGAAGACATGTGTGTGTCTGTGTGAAGTGTGTGCACTGTGGAGTGTGTGTGTGTTCTGCTGTGCATGTTTGTGTGAGGTTTGTTCATCGTGGAGTGTGTGTGAGTGGTGTGTGTCTGTGTGAAACATGTGCACTGAGTGAGTGTGTTGAGTATGTGTTGTGACTGGAGTGTGACAGTCTGTGGTGCCTGCATTATGGATAGAATGTGAGGTGATTGTTGTGTTTCTGTGTGATGTGTGTGCATTGTGGTGTGTCTGTGCATAATTTGTGTGGTGCATACTGTTTGTCTCTGTGAGGTATCTGCTGTGGAGTTTCTGTGTGATGAGTGGTGTGTGTCTTAGATATGTGCACTATGGATTATGTGTGGCATCAGTGGACTGCATGGTATGTGTCTGTGAGATGTGTGTGCTCTGTGGAGTTTGTGTGTGATGAGTGCTGTGTTACTGTGTGAGGTGTGTGCACTGCAGAAAGTGTGTGTGGTGAGTTTTGAGTCTGTGTAATTTGTGTGCTATGTGGAGTGTGTGCATTAAGTGTGTGTATTTAGTGGTGAGTGTGTGTGAGGTGTGTGAACTGAGGAATGTGTTATCTTATAATTTTTATTGCATTTTAGGTTTTGGGGTACATGTGCAGGACATGCAAGATAGTTGCTTAAGTGCACACATGGCAGTGTGTTTTGCTGCCTTCCTCCCCTTCACCCACATTTGGCTTTTCTTCCCAGGCTATCCCTCCCCTGTTCCCCCCACCACTGTCCCTCCCTTATTCCCCCCAATATACCCCAGTGGGTAGTACCCCCTCCCTGCGTCCATGTGTTCTCATTTTTGTCACCCGCCTATGAGTGAAAATATGTGGTATTTCCTTTTCTGTTCGTGTGTCAGTTTGCTGAGAATGATGTTCTCCAGGTTCATCCATGTACTTACAAAGGACACAAACTCATCATTTTTGATTGCTGCATAATATTCCATGGTGTATATGTGCCACATTTTCCCAGTCCAGTCTATCATCGATGGGCATTTGGGTTGGTTCCAGGTCTTTGCTATTGTAAACAGTGCTGCAATGAACATTCGTGTGCATGTGTCCTTATAGTAGAACGATTTATAGTCCTTTGGATATATACCCAGTAATGGGATTGCCGGGTCAAATGGAATTTCTATTTCTAGGTCCTTGAGGAATCGCCACACTGTCTTCCACAATGGCTGAACTAATTTACACTCCCACCAACAGTGTAAGAGTGTTCCTATTTCTCCACATCCTCTCCAGCATCTGCTGTCTCCAGATTTTTTAATGATTGCCATTCTAACTGGCGTGAGATGGTATCTTTGATTTACATCTCTAATGACAAGTGATGATGAGCATTTTTTCATATGTTTGTTGGCCTCATGCATGTCTTCTTTTGAAAGTTTCTGTTTATATCTTTTGCACTTTTTTGAATGGGCTTGTTTGTTTTTTTTCCTGTAAATCTGTTTGAGTTCTTTCTAAATTCTGGATATCAGCCCTTTGTCAGCTGTGTAAACTGCAAAGATTTTTTCACATTCTGTTGGTTGCCGATTCAGTCTAGTGACAGTTTCTTTTGCTGTGCAAAACTGTGGAGTTTGATTCGGTCCCATTTGTCTATGTTGGCTTTTGTTGCCAATGCTTTTGGTGTTTTGGTCATGAAGTCCTTGCCTACTCCTATGTCCTGAATGGTTTTGCCTAGATTTTCTTCTAGGGTTTTTATGGTGCCAGGTCTTATGTTTAAGTCTTTAATCCATCTGGAGTTAATTTTAGTGTAAGGTGTCAGGAAAGGGCCCAGTTTCTGCTTTCTGCACATGGATAACCAGTTTTCCCAACACCATTTATTAAATAGGGAATCCTTTTCCCATTGCTTGCTTTTGCCTGGTTTATCAAAGATTATATGGTTGTAGATATGTTGTGTTGCCTCCGATGCCTCTGTTCTGTTCCATTGGTCTATATCTCTGTTTTGGTACCAGTACCATGCTGTTTTGATTACTGTAGCCTTGTAGTATAGTTTGAAGTCTGGTAGTGTGATGCCTCCCGCTGTGTTCTTTTTGCTTAGAATTGACTTGGCTATGCGGGCTCTCTTTTGGTTCCATATGAAGTTCATGGTGGTTTTCTCCAGTTCTGTGAGGAAATTCAATGGTAGCTTGATGGGGATAGCGTTGATTGTGTAGATTACTTTGGGCAGTATAGCCATTTTCACGATATTGATTCTTCCTAACCATGAACATGGAATGTTTCTCCATCTGTTTATGTCCTCTCTTATTTCGTTGAGCAGTGGTTTGTAGTTTTCCTTGAAGTGGTCCCTTACGTTCCTTGTAAGTTGTATTCCTAGGAATTTTATTCTATTTGTAGCAATTGTGAATGGCAGTTCATTCTTGATTTGGCTCTCTTTAAATCTGTTATTGGTGTATAGGAATGCTTGTGATTTTTGCACATTGATTTTATATCCTGAGACTTTGCTGAAGTTGCTTATCAGTTTCAGGAGTTTTTGGGCTGAGGTGATGGGGTCTTCTAGGTATACTATCATGTCGTCTGCAAATAGAGACAATTTGGCTTCCACCTTTCCTATTTGAATACCCTTTATTTCTTTTTCTTGACTGATTGCTCTGGCTAGAACTTCCAGTACTATGTTGAATAGGAGTGGTGAGAGAGGGCATCCTTGTCTAGTGCCTGATTTCAAAGGAATGCTTCCAATTTTGCCCATTAAGTATGATGTCGGCTGTTTGTCGTAAATAGCTTTTATTACTTTGAGATATGTTCCATCAATACCAAGTTTATTGAGGGTTTTTAGCATAAAGGGCTGTTGAATTTTGTCAAATGCCTTCTCTGCATCAATTGAGATAATTATGTGGTTTTTGTTTTTGCTTCTGTTTATATGGTGAATTACGTTTATAGACTTGCATATGTTGAACCATCCTTGCATCCCAGGATAAATCCTACTTGATCGTGATGGATAAGTTTTTAATGTGCTGTTGCAATCGGTTTGCCAGTATTTTATTGAAGATTTTTGCATCTATGTTCATCATGGATATTGGCCTGAAGTTTTCTTTTCTTGTTGAATCTCTGCTGGGTTTTGGGATCAGGATGATGTTGGTCTCAT